>JASANF010014406.1:0-102013 GCA_030248245.1 Trissonchulus sp. WLG1_4 | reverse complement strand
TATAAGGGGAGCAAAGTAAGGGCTGGTGTTGGAGTTTCAAACCTCGACTATCGCCTTACAGAATCTGAGGTCTATTAACTTATTCAAATCGTTAGTACTGTAGTTTTCATGGTTTAACTATATTGAGACGAAATGGGGCTGTTACTAGATGTCTAAAATAGGTGTCCCTACCACTTCACCAGTAGTCGAGCAAAAAGGGCACCCGTAAGGTGTCTTTTTTTCGAAAGGTTGTTTGATATTTTTTTATATTCATGACTATTTTTTTAGCAATCACGTGCTATGTAGGAAGTTAAATACTTTAATGTTACGTCATATATAGTTTTAATTTCAGCGTGAGTGAACCAGTTTCGTAGTCATATGTGCCTTTATAAATAATTTAAACACTTTTGTAATAAAGATAAATGGCTCGAATCTGTCCTAGATGTAGTATTTCTTATTCTTATTATATGTATTTGTTTATATTTATTTATTTATTATTTACTAGCATACATGTATGAGCGGGGGGATTGGGGGAGGGCGGGGTGACCGCCCCCCGCAAAATAGAGGGGCCGGGGGGGAGGGCCCCCAAAATTCTGGCAAAATTTAGTAAAAAATGTCACTTTTTTGGGAAAATTTTACAAAATTTTGCAAAATTTGGGGTATTTTTGGTCGCTCATGGGGGGAGGGTCCCCAAAATTTGGCCGGAGAGGCCCCCCCCAAATTTTGACCTCGTTACATGTATATTTACTAGTGTTTGTAATAGATTATTTCAAAATTTTGTTAGGAATTTGAGTCCCGGAAAAGGACACATGACCACGACTTAGCTACCTGATAATGTCGCTGTAGAAGCAGGAATACTCTCTACCTTACCGATCCACAGTTTACAGAACTGTCTGAACAGCGATGAACTGCGATTATGGAACTAACGCTGTAACTACATTATGTACGTTACATAGTGCGTACATGCTTACGTGTTATACGTTAATATATACATATAACGAAAAAATACTAATGTAAATAATAGTACTGACTTGGTCACAATATGAAGTGTGATGTGATTGCTGAGATCTTTGAGTAACTGGTCCACGGGCACCTCAGGGTCGTTGGTGATCTGATCAAAGGCCAGGGCTTTCCAATTGGAGACGCGGATGCGACCTGAAAAAGTAGCATTCCATTGACTATTGATTTATTATGCAAACTTACGTTGGTATTTATCATATGAGTACCTATCTGCTGTCATGCTCTTGTGCCTAGATTTACGGTGGACTGCACCAAAGCGGATTAACTTAAATCTGAGTTCGTTTGTCTTTAGGACCGAGGGACAGGGCCATTTTTTATCAGCTGCTGTGAGAAATCGACAGAATGGTTTTGGCTGTTTTTTTGCATGTGCCCTAGTCTGGAGTCAAACATTGTTTATGGCAATGATTGTCGCATTTGGCCAAGCAGTGTCCTTGGAATTGGCTTAGGGACAAAACGACAAGGACAAGGCAAACCCCACCTTTCGCATGCGGACTGAGTTCAGGCAGGCTGAGGGCAAAGAGGACCGTCTCCACCAGTTGGGACAGGGGGGTACCGGCTGAGATGATGGCGAAAGAGTCCAGAAGGGTCTGGGTGTTCTCCTCCGTACAGCAGTTGGGACAGGAACCTTCGCTGGCTACGGTTTCAATGATACAGTGTAATGGAAACATGGTGATGTCTAAGCAGTCCCTGAAAGGAGATTGAATGGATTGTAGGATTAAGATTAAGAATGAGGATTGTTTGAGTTGTTTTGGATGGAGAAATAAAAATGGTTAACATAGAAAAAAATTGGTTGACTTAAAATAGGGTATCAATAACGGATATTACTCGCCACTGATTAGCGTAGAATAGAGTAAAAGTAAAAAGAAGAAACTTATAAAGTGAAATATACGTACAGATTATGGAAGATATATACGTTTCGTAATTTGAACTTGGAAATAGTTTCTAACTAAACTTATGAATCTTTAAACACTGAATTGTATTTTCGAATGAAAGCATAATATGTATATATCCGCTGAATTCAGGAATCGCCTTTAAGTAATCGTGCAAGCATTTAATTGTCGTTAAAGATTAAACGGTCATATTAGTCCTTAGTTAGCGATAGCATATACAGCTATTTGAAAACAGTTTTGTTTGCTTGGTGTTCTGTGAAGCTCTTAGTTTGGGAATTTCTGTGATAAAGCACTGGATTTGTGAATTTTGGCTTGTCGGAAAATGCTGTGAATCAGTGATAAAGCAGTAAATCACTTGATAAGAAAATTCCAATGAAGCTATGTATTATCATCAAAAATATCACATGATTCAATCCCTGAAGCAGCTTACGCATGATTTGGAAAATATATAGAAATAACATTGATTACTCAATATTATCTTCATATAAAACGTGCAAGAGGAGCCTCTACATATGTACATATAATTTATGTACTTAATTAAATTATTAGTAGTGATATATGCTTGGTTTTGGTAACTATATACATATATACAATAGATAGAGATATAATATATATTTGTTAGGAAGAAGTTGGGAGTAAGAGATAATTGATTAGTGGCACTTTAAGTCCTTACGTCCTTGGATCCGACAAAATTAACAAAAAGCGGCGTCACACATGATCGAGTGGTCATCGGTCGTATATAAGTATGAATCGACTCAACTTAGCCGGAGCACTTAAGTATGCATTAGTATTTGACCGAAGTATATAATGTTAGTAAAGTGAGTGAAAAAGTTTTAATCATCCACATAACCTTCAAATGCCGGCTCTAACCGCAGTAAAGGACGGATAGTTAAAATCGACATACAAGTTTGACAGTGGATATTACAGTAAAATAGTAGCAGACGCATTAATATAAATATTTTGTGGAATAGTAAATAAAATTAAATACAAACTGGGCAGAAACAAGGACATCCGATTTTACGTATATACTCGTCTGTGCTCTGAGAAATATTAGTTTTAATGTTCGGATGATAGGAAGGTGGAAAAGATGTCTACTGTATACAGTGAAAATTACAAAATGGCAATTTATCCAGTCCCGAAACTGTAATTCGACAAAGTTACAGCAAATTGCGTTGCAAACTGCAAAAAGTGCGACGCGTAACTTCGTCTATACAAAGTATAACCAACCTGGCAGGATTTTGCGAAAATCGTTTAATCGCAAATTCCTGTATCGGCATGTCTCAAAACTGCGAATACTGCACCTAACTTTTTTAACGACCACTTTTTTAGCATTTTTGTAATACTTATCAGACGTTTATAACATTTATTTATACATATTACTGTGCAGATACAAATGGGAGGGGTTTGGATTTCAGGGATCCTTTCACTGTCGATAAAAGAAGGGAGCTAGAAGTGTAGAAAAAGGCTAGATACATTTTCTGACAAGTGTGGATTTATTGTTTTCTTAGCTTTTTTCATATTTTTGTATCAGATTCGTCTCTCGTCGTCATTTTTTGCTGAAAACAACCACATTTTGTTTTCTCTATAAAGTAAATAAAAATCCGGAGTCTTCGATGTGTGGAAAATGTTGCGGCATTTATAATTTAAAAGAATGCAATAATCCACGAGTATTAATGCAGTTTTATTACAGTCAGCAGGCTATGGGTTGGTACAGGGGAAGTTTTGATCTTATTAACGCGAATTTCGCAATGTGACTTTCAGGACTTCTTTTTATTCAGCCTATCCAAAACCTGCGTGTATTTTAATGAGATGGTCCTTCATTTAATTAATAATAAGTTAGTGCAGGTTTAACAGACAGATTGCAATTTTGACGATATCCGGTATCAGAATGTGGAATATCTAGTCCTAAACCCAAAAAACAAAATGAACATTACCGAATAAATTATTGAAGAAAAAAAGCGTTATCTTGATTTGCGCAAAATTCTACAGATGTGCATTCTAATAGGTGTGTGTGCGTGTGTTTTTGCGTACAGTAACCACCGTATATTGCATATTGTAAGACGTGTTCAAAGTTGCGGCGTCACAATCTGCTTCAGAATGGCTTCGCTGCAAAGCCGAAATTTTCGGTAAAAGGGTCATGGTATAACCTTATAATTTGAACAAGAAGAGGCTTAGCAACTTCCTGAGGCTATGACTTTACCAATGACAGAGCATACTGATTCAATGAATTCGGAAGGTAGTTCCAGAATCACAGTTTACCTTTTTTCAGACACAAACTATGAGTAGAGACTTTAATTAAATAACAGCATTTGTATTTGGCGTAAAATTCTAATGTTGAGACTACTGGTGGATAAGACTACATAGCTACCACGTTGGCTTCTGAACTGGTAGCCAACTCAGTAGCTAGTCTTATCTTAATTCTAATTTTATTACCGACTTGTACTACTACGACGCAAAGCATGAATCGACCCTTAATCAGAATACAATAAAAAACAAAGCTGTCTAATCTACTCGGGGGAGGAATCAGAAAAAATGAAATAACATAGGTTGTGGCTGACGTCTTTATATATACAGGATACAATAAATGCAGAAGGTTATTATCATTATCTCCAGAGCTTAGTGAAACCATAGCGTAGACAGACAGATGTGGGGATTGGCTGTAGTCAGAAGGCAGGAAATATATGCGCGCAGGATATGGGGATAGCAGAAAGGAATAAAGGGAGATTAATTTGCCTGCCATATATATAGGTCGGCCTTGGCAACATAAGATTAAAGGCATCAGGGAATTTCAGGTCAGGAGATTACTGAGATTAATGAGGCTTAAGAGGCTTATCTAAGGATTAATTTTGCCTGCGCTTGTGGTTGATGTTCATAGCATACCTACATGGTGGAAAATAGTAATCTTAAAATAAAAAAAAGCAGCGGCACCTATGATCAAACGCAGATGGATACTGGAGATTAACATCATTACTATATTTACTGAAGTTTTGTAGTTTAATGCTAACAGATTCACTTTTACACCAAAAAATCTCCCTTCAATACGATACATAGACTGTTGAGAATCTGTGTTTAGGGGTGGCTAACTTGCCGAAAAGGCAAATATATGCTTACGTTGCGTCTGCGTGGTTTGGGTTAAGTGGCTTCACTAGTTAGCAGGTACAAATGCATGCGCAATCGTATTGTAAATAATGCAGTTTGTGATTAACTTTGATGCTATGCTAATTTATATTTATAATTGTCATTGATTTGGATGCTAAAGGCACACTTAAAGAGTGAGCCAAGTGTTTAGTATGGAAATCTTAGTTAACTTTGCCAAACCCAGTTATATGAAATTTTTTATATCCCCTGTATGTGGACAGTTTAGCCTCGTACAAAAGTCTACAGTGTATACTGTGTTATATGAGAGTTGTACAGTAACTGCGCAGGCTGAGGCTATGCCTGGATTTAGTGTCTGTCAGTGGAGGCTGAAATTAAATCCGGCCTTCAACTGCCGTCCTGCCTTATCAGTCTTGAGCCCGTTAATCTCCTTTCATCGGTCATATTTTATTTTAGCGGTATTTATTCTTGTCTACTTTAATACGCGCGCCTATATATGTATATGATGGTTATATGTATATGCGCGTAACGAGTGGAAGGGGGGGGGGGCGGGGAAAAACATCTGAAATCTGACGTTATTAAAATGAAGAAAACATTAAGTCATCCTCGAAAACCTTGATGTCACCCTAGATTTTCACTAAAACGTGCGTCCGCGTATGTTTTATGCGAAAATTGCCTAAATCTTGCCGTCATAGAAAATATATAGCAATCAGAAAGAGGTGATTGGACTAAACTAAATTCAATCCAATTTCTGTGTGTTGTATCCTTAAAACATGTACTGTAATACAGTACATAATAACACACAGACTACAGTACGTATAATAAATCGTTCTTGAGCTTTTGATGAAAGTTTAGAGTTCAATGTACTATATATCCGCTCTTCAGCATCGTATTGCATATGCTCCTGTAATAATTTTGTAAAATGTAAAATCTACATATCGGATTGGACTGGACGTATTTGTGTAATATATGCAATCCCTGCAGTTTCAGTAGAGTTTGCGTTGTCCTCCTATGCTTTTGTTTCGTAAACTACGAGGGGTACATATATATGTCACTGGTAGATACCATTTATCCTCCCTCGAGCCTCACTCATTTGCGCAGTTTGCGATTTGTGAACCCTGACGCCAACTCCTTTTCTAATCACCGAAAAAGCCCCGAAATGATACCATTTGAAGTTTCGAAGGTCAAAAATACTCTGCTCTTATGAAACAGTACGTACGACACTACCACATCTCAGCCCTGAACACCAACCCTTATTAAGTAAGGCTCCTCATACTCTCAGATATTAAAGACACAAAAGCAAGTAATGAGCAGATAAAAGTCATATAAAATTTTTCAACTTTGATATATATCGAATGGTGTAACACCAGAACAGTGGAAATCATATTTCATATAAATGAGCTAAGTACGTTGGTATATAACTGTAGATGGTATGTGCAAGATTGCTAAAGTTTGAAAACTTAAGTATATATTTATATACATACCCTGGCTACGTTTCCCCTCCCGAGCATAATTTTCAGGGATTACACAATATATATATAGCGTTTTTGTTAAACTTTTTTTACAAAATCATCTTTATAAGTGAAGATGAAGAATATGTATGTATTTCTTCGCACAAGAGAAGACGGACGAATTATAGAGGTCATATCTGCAGCGCTGTCATAAAATATTTTGAGCTCTTCTACTTGTCTAGTGCAAAATTTGAATTATGAAACGATAAAACCGCCTATGATTTTCGTGAGATTGAACGTCTAACCTGTCAGAATATATTAAACAACACAAATGTAGTCAAGGATATACATATATACGGGTTACTTTGTGTATGAAAATTTTTTGGCTCAAAAGTTCATCTTGAGGCTTGTGAGTTCACTATATAATACTTTTTTAAGGTATATATAGATTTGGATTACAGTGCGTAACTTTGTGAGTGTGAATTTGAAGATTCGATTTTGAATTGCGTTTCCTTAAACAACGTAAAGCCAGGTTCGTACTTGACCGTAAGGACTTAGAGACAAGCACAGTCAAATGATGAAATTATGATGAAAATGAAAATAAGCTTGTGGTAATGAATAATATATAAAAGTTCAGAGAAACAGTGGTTGATAAGACATACGTGACCAACTTGATCAACTTCGCTGAATCAGATTCTGGTAAAATCTAAAGAAGCTGACCCATAGTATTTTCAGTTACGACTACAATACATAATCGTATGAATGGAAATCGGTACTACAGTCGCACGATATTTTGATCTGATACATCGATAACTTTAACGCAAAACTTCAAACAACGTCATTGTTTGCTGCTTAATAACCAAACCTGTGTAGTCATAGGAAAAGCTTAGCTCTAGTCAGTTTACTAAAAGCCGGCTTGTAATCTAAATTCCTTTAGCATATATATCCGTAGAATACACATTAAAAGTACACACGGCAGATTGCTAAAGTAAAGCTATACCTTTTAAAACCACCAATCTCTGCTTTCTATTATAAAGCCTATCTATCTATATCCCTGAATTCAATCTAATGACAGCAACACATAGTATACTGGAATTCACAAACTATTCGAGCTAGTGGCTAAGCTGATATTACGGATTAAATGGCTGTATACTATGTAGATGTAAAAGGATTTTTTGCTATTTGCGAGAACTGCCATTTGGTTACTGTTTTATCGTTTGTGTAGTATGTAGGTCACAGCCAGTACTATAGGGTAAGCAAGCGTTTCATACTTGTCCAGCCCGGTTCATACTTGTCCTTAAGGGCACAGGGACAGGGACAAGGACACATTTTGGTCAGCTGCTGTGAAGAATTGACACATGCGTTTCGGCTAATTTTGTGTGTGCGATCTACAACTAATCCCAGCTTTATTCATGCGCAAAATTGGCTTATTTTGCCGACCAGTTTTTTTGGAATCACTTAAGGACAGAACGATAAGGACAAGGACAAGAACGAGTATGAACCGGGCCTTAGCGGGAAAATGTTGCCTATTCAGGCCGTGTGATAGTCAATCTCCCAACCACCCCACGCCCATCTATGGTTGGCACTTGGCAGCTGGCAGTTGGCACCATATCATACATGGGCGTGGGGGTGTGGTTTTGAGGGGGTTTTCAGCCCCCCGACCCCAGAAGCAACTGCATTCCCCCCCAGGCAGGTGCTTCACTCCCCCCCCCCCCAGAATGTTTTGAAGTTTTGAAGGAGCTCACGATGGCAAAATCGGTGGCTCCCGAAGAGAAAATGGTGGCTCACGAAGCTAAAACCGGCGGAAATGTTGCTCCACACGCACCCCCCAGAATTAGCTAGCTGCCCAGTGCCCACGTATGGTTGGCATCCCCTCTCAGACCCAGACTCAACTTTTTTCCCCATAAAAAACTTAACTACATATAGTGGCTGAAAAGGTACCCCGAAATTGCGTTATCTAAGGATATGTATCTCAGGGGGTCGGCGGGTGTTGTCGGACAAACTCTATCTCATTCCATCACGTCAACTCACCCCCCCCCCTTCGCTTCGCTCAATGGTCAGAGAACATTTCGTCGATCTGATCCTTCTCGATATCTCATGGCCTACATATGCCGGTTGGTTTTTTTTTTTTTGTTTTTTTTTTTTTTTTTATTTTTTTTGGTGGGGGTTTTGGTGTTTTGGTTTTGTTGTGTTTGTTTTGTGTTTTAATTTTAGGTCTTCTAATATTGGAGGAATTTTTGTTTGTTTTTTGTTTTGTTTAAAAAAAATATTTTTTTTATAACATAATTGAAAATAACTTTCAGTTATGTATAATAAAATTATATTTTGTTGGTTTGTGAAAATATTTTGTTAGTGTTAAAGTTTTTGGGGGTTATATATGATAGTTGTCAAAAAAAAAAAAATTAAAAAAAAATTTTTTTAATAAAAAAAGTAAAGTTAAGTTAACTGAAACAACCCTACATATGCCATGAAATTTTAAAAGTTTGAGTTAATTAAGTTATCAAAAAATGTGAACAATCTTTAGAAAATTTTGCAGTTCTCAAAAAAGATTGTCATTTGTGAACGAATGATTCAGAATGGTCCGAATTCAAAACAACAGAGCAGACTGATATGAAAAATTACTGGAAGGCTTTAGTAACTAAAACTGACACTGGCTCTTCTATCTCAATTGGTAGATCTATTTTGCTAAATCGCTAACAATTTATGTATAAAACGTTGCTCACAATAGTATAGCTACATACAGGTAATAGCTAATCCTCAAAACTTAGAAGCTAAAGCTAATAACCTCGCAAAGTATAGCTCTGTGGCGTTTATTCTGTGAAAAAATGCGAATAAACTAGAATAAAGGCAGGCTAGATATAATCTTCGCCGACTTGCAGCAGATATTCAGAAAGTTGAATTTTAAGAGGTTTAAGCTTTAATGTTTTTTTGTGGGATGATCCAACAGAAAGTATATACTTTGCGCATGTATATACCGAACTTTAAAATGAAAAGCTGAGTATTAAATACAATTAGAATAGTGAACAGACTGCTTATTCAAAAAATATATAGAAATTTTTTCAATTTAAGTAGGTAATGAAATTAATGTTTATGGAAAAGTACAGTAGAAGTTAAAAATGTGCATATTCTTGGTAAAAACTAATGCGCAAAGCTTATAAAGTACAGAAACAGAAATACAAGATTTCTATTTGTACCAAAGTGTATTATGATGTGATATCTTAGAATATTCAGTAATTACATGTAACGGGATAAAATTTGGAAGGGCTCTCCGAGCAATTTTGGGGACCCTCCCCCCTGATCGACCAAAAAATACCCTAAATTTTGTATAAATTTTGAAATAAGTGCCATTTTTACAGTTTACAATTCTGAGTTTGGATAAATTTTGAGAGCGTCTTCCCGGTCCCTAGATTTTGGGCCCCCCAATTTATTTGCCGTCCTGCATGTATGATTATATATGTATGTTATTTGTACTAAGCATGAAAAATAAGGTAAGCATATATTTGTGTGTTGAACGCCTTAACTCAAGCACGTGGATGAATAGATAGCCAAAGCAATTTAGCTGGCAAAACTGAAGTTTGATGGATTAAAGTTTTGGCGAATTGCAGAGCGCTGTTGCCAATAGATAGATTGGCTCGGCTTGGCTCGGCTAGCAATTTCAGGCAATAGATAAATAGAGGTATAGCAAAGGCAGCTTGTTGTAAAGTCTCCTATAGCTAGGCTAGCCTAAATCCGTCGAATTTTGCCTAGGCAGTCACGTGCCAGAGAGTTGAGGAAAAGTTTTTTGGCTGGCGTCCCTTATAAACTTGGCTTCTCATTAGTCTTTTAGAATTTCTGCAGATAAGCTAGCGCGGCAGACTGTAAATTTCTCAGTATATACACACTTAAAAATATCCATGAAATAAACCAAAAGCCACGGAATTTGCCTTATGATCCTAAAACTGGCTTTTTTGACATTTTCTGACATTCTCTCCCCCCCTGACCAGAAAGGAGTTTAGAGATAAGTTTTCTAGCTTGAACGCAGTTGCCGCTCCAGCTTCCTAGTTTTAGTGGTAGGCAGTTGGATGTTGCCCCTTAATTTCTACACGTCATAATTTTGCAATGAAACCAAGGGAGACGCAGAATTTTTGGAGAAAAGAATTTATGACTGACAAATGTTGGATATTTGCTGACTTTGCTGCGCTGTCTGAGCTTTTTCTTTTTTAAAGCATTGGAAATGTGGATTCTGTCGATTAAAACTATTCATACTTCGTAGTAGCGTCGGATCTCGGATGAAATTTTGGCAGGGGTTGACCAATAATTTTTTAAATTTGTAGTAAAATCCAAAATTTTTGGCCGGATTATAAAAAAAGTAAAAGGGGGAGCATTGTGTACAATTTCATTTGGAAAAAGTTGCGAGTGGGGGGGGGGGGGGAACCGGCCGCAGCTCCGCCCGTCCGCCCCCCTGGATCCGCCACTGCTTCAGACGTTCAGGGGTATATATAAATTGTTGTGTTTACAACGGCATTAAAGTTTGTTGCAGAATCAGCCCATTATATATGTACACAGTGACCCTGAATCACTAACAGGTCCAAACAATTAAAAACTTTGCGGCCTGGGATTCTGCAAATAATAACGCCTGTTATACGTATATTTAGTTTAGTTGTTACAGTTATTACAACTTGTGATAGTTTGGGCCCAGTTTACTAGTTTACTACAAGAATTTTGGTTTACTAATGTTCACTAAACTTATATATTAAGCGTTTAAAAGTCAGATAAAAACTGGAGCTTGGCGGCAGGGGGTACCAATGGAGGCGAAAAATAGGCGGATTGTCCCAGTAGGTATTGGAAAACTTTTAAACGCGGATGACAGTATGTATGACACACGAGTACGGGACAGGGGCCAATGTTTGTAGGATAAAGCAGCACCATGAGACATACAAGCCCACCGGTTGCCAACCAGCCTTTAAGCCGGCCTAAGTATTGGGGAGATGAAAAGATATGGTTTGGCTTTGGAATGAATATGCAATTTTGGTGTCCTTCTGTTCTGACTGAGCGCAGTCTTAAAGGCTGTGTCGGCCGGGAGTCCTGCTTGATTTCTCAGACTTGGTGATTTCCTGAATTCCAGCACTGTAAATGAAGTCTGTCGCGGCCTGCTTCAAAGTCTCAAAAGTCCCGGTTTTTCGCAGCAGAGATATATAGAGATAGATTATATAAGCTCAAAGCTGAATCCTTGTCTTGCCACTAGGCTTTGGGACTTTTCAGAAAATGCTATAGATGGTATTTGGTCGGGGCGGGCAGCTAAAGGCTTTAGTTTGGACTTCTTTCTGAAGCAGTAGTGCTCCGTAGCTGCTTTAATGAAGGGGCTTAAGCCTAGGACTGCCTTTATCTCCCCCACACATGCTTGGCCAGCTTAAGTTAGCCAGAGGCCAGAGTAGCCGGCTAGATTAGAGTCAGCAGAAATAGCGAGCCTGCGCGCAGCCTGTTAAGATTCATTCCATCCTTTCCCCAGGATATATGAAAAGGAATTAAATTGGAAGCACTAAGGAGACTTCGCCAGATCAATATATATAATCCCCCCAAACCCCGGCCTGGCTTATATACGATGGCCTAAGTAAGCTTAGTCTCAAAGTTGGCTTTAGAACGAAAGCCTAGCGAAATGTACAGAAGGCTTAGGCTATATAGGCTGAGACGATAGATATACATATATCTGGTTATATCCTAACAGGCTTTGCCTAAACAACGCCCAGCCAGAGCCTAGGCTGGATTATAACCGACTAATCCTGGCGAATGGGGATATTTTGCCTAAACCCAATGATATATGCCCAGGCTCAGTCCCTTCTGAAAATTTAATAAGCTGGATCACATACTATTCTAATAATAACCGACCTATTTCAGTTCCATGTTGGTCTACGGTTGCTGGGCTTATTGGCTGCTGCAGTTGCTGCTATATATACATAAAGAGATTAGTATAGCTATCAAAACGTAGCTACATACATACGGTGCTGGTGATTACTGTTAGAGATTATTATTAATCAAAGATAGTACAGAGAAATTAATCACTTAATTCTAATCCTATCATGTGGATTTGATTCGCTATAGATTAAAACACAAATGTTGAACCTTTATGCAAGTAGTGCAAGAAAAGAAAAAAATGGTATATAAAAAATGCCATTAAGTTTTTAGTACTTTTAACCGTTTTAAACAACATGAAAAAAAGCATAAAGCACACAAAAAGCGACTACACACAAAATTCACGATAGCAAAAGCATTCGTTGACATTGGACAATAGTTGGGGGTCTACATACATAACTTACAGTACTGGACAATAGTTGGGGGTCTACATAACTTACAGTACTGTGCGAAATAAAGATCCCTGTTTGCGTACGACGAGCTTTATCCTTTGCGAAAAAAATGAGTGGTGGCCGGAAAGTGACGAACAAAACTTTGGGTGTTAATGTGATCTGGCGCTCCAGAAAAGTGGCTTTTTAGACCCGAAAAGAAATTTCATTTTTTAACCCATGTTGTCCATATTCATGAGCTTCGTCGCAAAAAATGGACGAAGCTTCGCGAATAGTGACGAACTGACGAGCCGTGGCCAGAAAATTTTTGTTTAAAATTAGTTAAGAATCCATCTTCAAGGTTAAGTAAAAACTAGTTTTACAAAAAATTTTGGTCATCACTTTCGGGCCACCACTCCTTACTTTTCGCCAAGCTTCGTCCCATTTTTGGACAGTTGACTTAAACGTATCTTTTGCATGGGGACACTATGCTTGGAGCGCCCCCGATGACATTAATACAAACAATTTTGTTCGTCACTTCTCGGCCAACCTTCATAGTTTTTCGCGAAGGCTAAACCTAGTCGTACGCCGACGAGCAGAGAACTTTTTTGAACAGTTACCCATTAATGATGAGAAACCCTCATCATCAGAATACCAGGAGTAGAAGTTGTAGGTTGTTCGACGGTTCTGTGCTATAGTAGACCAAATCAAAGTTTTATCTAAACGTTTAGTACGGCAATCAAAGTCGGCTTTCGAAGCCGTTCAAAACCGATAAAATGAAATAAAATTTGTGATAGTGTGTGGTGGTATTGTGTGTGAGCAAGATTTGAGCTTCACATGACTATCTAGACTAGGTTAATAGCTACGGCTTTCACAAACAAAGAGAGCCGGGCTAAAGTTTGAAAGAGATAAATAATATTTCGCTGTGTGTACTGTGCTTTTGTACACACAGCCAAGTATTATATATGTTCTGCACATTATATGGTGTATATGTATACCATACACCATATAAATAAAGTGCATATATGGCTAAATCTAGCTTTTAGCATATTAGTCCTATAGGTTTTTATTTGTCAAACTTTGTCCCAAATTAGCAACCAACGACCTGTCTTTGCATTATCGCTATTGTATCGTATGTTTAGGAGCCCCCGATTTTATCAGTCAGCAAAACCTAAAGCTAGCCAAAAGTTGGCCAGCTTAACCTAGGTTAGGCAGGCACTTGGCAAATCAGCTTTCTCGTATCTGCAGATGCTCATTTTAAGGAGGGGGTCTTTAGGCTTTGAAACTTTTCAGTTGTATTTTCCAGATTTTTTCAGGTTTAAACATGTCTCATATTTTGTGATATTTTGTCAACAGAGTGCAGACGCTTTCCAAAAAATATTATTCACGTACACAAATAATATGCTACATATAAATCGTTTCCGTTTTGTATTCTTGAACTTCGGAACTTGAAATCAGGCCGCCTACAGTATCTGTCCCATGTTTACAGAGATGATTTAAAATTGGCGATTTAGCTTGACTGTCAAAAGGCGCCTAATATATATGGGAATAAATACATACGTATCAATTATCTGATAAGAACGAGCTCGGTTTATTGAATCTGCAATGGCCTTGTATATAGCTGTTTGGAAGGCTGATTTTTTTGACCGTGGGATTCTAAGCTTATATTTGTTTAAGACTTTTGGATGATATCAAACTGTTGTTTAATCACTCAGTTATGGCTTGGCAAATTGTGCATTTGGCCATGTCAGCGAAGCAAGCTAGGGCGCAGGATCTTTATGCTGATAAACATTGATCTATATTAGCAATTATATATGAGCAAAATCAGTTTGGAAATGACGAACAAGGAGTGTGTTTACAGACCGAGAACTGACAGTACGAACAGAGAGTGAAAAAAAAACTGGAAAACTAGTTACCAAACATTTTTAGCAAAAAACTGTTTGAAATCTTTATTTTAGCAGTACCAGCTGAAAACCAGGGAATTCAGTATTTCAACTCTCCCCGGGTTGACTTTGTCTAAAAATTATTCAAGGGTCTCCGTTTTGGATTTTGTGGCACTGTAGAGAAAAATGCTATAAATCCTCACCAGTCCTAACCTTTAGATGTAAAAAATGTCGAACAAATTCTTCGGTTCTCCTTCCACTTTACATTTCTGTTTTTTTGCTGCTTAGTTTTCCTTGTTATATTTCTTTGCAGAAAGTACATATGTTGATTCAGAAATGTAGCAGTCCAAAAATTTCTGGCACCGCTCCGCCATAGACAACCAATACAGCCCCATGTCCTCTTATCTTTGTGAAATTTTAACCCTTTCACCCTAAATAGACGCGAGCTCATGAAACGTCTACCACAATCCACAGTGATGTGGGAAGGTGACAGGGCATAGGTGTCCGTGTAGGGCATTACGCCTTGAAGGGCCGGCGCCTCTCCGCGTTGTAGCCATTCTAGAAGTGGCGCCCTGCCCTTTACGCTCTAGGGCTTTGTAAGACGATGAGCACCGCACCGTAGGGTGGATCCGCCAAAGGATTATTATCTATATCCCCGATTCTCCGGATACCTATTTTGCCCACGTGCAAGAGATGCAGTGTTTTGTGACATCAACACATTAGTTTCGGTTTTTAATGTATATACTCATAAATATATATAAGTTTTTTATTTTTGTTTCAGGGCTGCATCCCAGCTTCCAGAAAAAGTGAATCGGGAATTCCCCAACCTAGAATACGCCACTCCGGACGTGGGCAGTCGCTATATCCACAATGTGCTGCAGATGTGCTCCTACTGTCCCCAAGAGGCCGTGGCCCTACTTAGAATTGTCTTTGCGGAGACCATTAAACTTGATGTACGGTTTTTTAAAACATGAGTTGTGGTTTAAAGTTTTAAGTTTGTTAATTTACTTTATGTATTCAAGGTCGTTATTTTTTCTTTTTCTATGTGTGTTTTTCATGACTTGAAAATATTACCAACCAGATTTTCTTCGTTTGTTTTTCTTTTTCTGCTGTTTTTTCATTGTCAACAATATATGTGAAGTTGTGCTCGTTATTTGACTTAGATAGACAATGTTTTGGTTGTAACATAGAAATAGGATTCTAAAAAAACATTGACCGCTTGTATCTTCTGTCAATAGAAAGGTTTAAGCTGACGTAATTGTGACAAACTCCAATTATATACCATTTGAGATAAAAGTTGAAAATATTTGCGACTTCCAGATTGATATTCGTATTTGACTGAATTCTATGTCTCAGCTCTTTTCAAGTGTAAATTAGTTAAGGTGGTGTTTCCAGAGTCACGTTTTTGTTACTGGAGATCATTTTAATTATCTGGGCATTGTTTGGTTTGTCTTAATAAAGTTCTAGATTTTTAATCATAGTTTATAGATTTGTGTGAAAAAAAGGCAATTCGCGATTATGGAAAGTTTTTCAGTGAATATTTCTTTGCTTCATATTCTAATGTTATCGTCTCTGAAATTTATGACCTTAGATACGTGTTGCGGATATGGAAAGCAGAAACGCAGCAGAAATGGATAATTTGGCCTATTTCAGTGGAATCGGCAGCAATGACTTGGACACGGTATTTTTTTACACAGTTTCAAGATAACCAAGAGTATTACGATTTAACTTTGTAGGCATCTTTTGAGTATATTTCTTTTCATTCCGGAATGACGGATGATGCCTGTATCTATTGAAAAGTTTAACCAGCCATCGCTATTATCAAGAGTACATGATAGCACTATTATATACTCTTGCTATTAGGCAGTAGTTTGGATTACTTTTTTAGATATTCTCGCTGACTTTGTTTTTTCAGCTGAAGTCTGATTTGAAAACTTGTCTGGATTCCTACATGATGACCATCCTAGTGTTCATACGGCGATGCTGTTTTGGCGAAGGTTGGTGATTCGCTTTGGAAACTCTAATTTAGGACGCTAACTGAAATAAAGCGAAAACTTTTAGTTAATTGTTGATTTGAAAAAGTTTGAATTATATATCATTCGTTTTTCTGAAGCAAAGTATATAATCGATTTTTTTCCAACTGTACGTTTAGGTATTCATATAATATATCAAGAATGCATAATAGCGTCTTACTCTCTATAGAAGAAGAGTGAGACATACTGTTCTATAGAACGTGAGACGCTATTATGTACTCTTGATTATATACACCAAGTTTGGTGCTGATCAAGTCAGTATTTTTAGAAATTCGCGAGGGTAGTGTAAGGTGACTTTACTTTTCACCATATGGTATAAATTTTATTGATTCTGCTGTATGGTCGATTCATACTTACAGAGCCGGATGTCCGCTCAGCCGGCAAAATTCAATTACGAAATAATCACGCCACAACTGGAGTTTAAACACTATTTGTGGAGTGACTATTTCGTAATTTTGCCGAGAGATGTGCTTGGGGCTGGGTGGTAAGGGGGGGCAAGCTTTGAGGTGAACTGATGAACGGACATAGGGTTGTAAGTGTCGACCCTTATTATATTATTTTAGCACATAGACATCAATCAAGACTTTCTCTTTTCTTTCTTTTTATTTTCTTTTCTTTTATCTTTATTTCCTTTTAAACATGACTGTGTGTGAGCATGTTTTGGCAATTTGAGTCACTAAACCATTTTGTGCTTTGACTTTTCAGGGGCTCGTTTGAATGTTGAATCTTCACGGATGCTGTACTTGAGCTTGATTCAGATTTTCAGAGAGATCATTCTTCCTTGTGACGGCTGCCGGAGCGTGCAATTTGCCATGTTTTATTTGTGTAGCGTTAATAAGGTACTATACTATGGTATTTGCTACCTTGTCGAATTTTCGTAGTGTGTGCTATAGTATTGTGTGTAGAAAAGTTCCCCGTTCGTCGGCGTACGGCGAGTGGCCAGGCAGTGGCGAACAAAAAATTGTGAAATTTAATGTTTCACTTTATTACGTCAAAAATTGGCTCCGGACCATTTAAAATGAAAATGTTTCTTCGCTACTTTTCCGCCAATCTTGGTCACTTTGCTTGGCGGATTAAGCTCTAGCTCTACTCCTTGCTGGTATACATGTATATTGGCGTTGCCTTATTAAAATTTTGTAGTAGTAGTAGTAGTAGATTTAGTCCTTAACACCTCAACACCTCAAGTTTAATCAGTTTCGTTTTCAGAATTATTGCCTGCATTTTCTGGAGTTTCTTTGGTCGGAATTCGAGAAGCCTAGCATTCCCACGCGTTTAAAAATGTCCTGTATGTCGTATTTGGCCAGTTTTGTCACCAGGCACCAATTTGTAGATACTGAGTGAGTTAAAAGCAATCATATTTACTGTATTCGTGTATATACTGTTTAATATATACTTTTACGTGATATATAACTTTGGGTTAATGTATTTATTCTTCGACTACCTATAATTTATTTTTTAACATAATCAGCGACCAGTGTAATTAACCGTAGGCTAACCTTAATTAACTGCTTTTTAGGATTCTGTATTAGTTAAAAAGTTGGAACTGGGCCTTGTGGTTATAAGCTCACGTGTGCAACTGAGGAAGTCTGGGGAGAGCCGTCTGGTCGTCCGTTTTTACGGTGAACAACGAAAACCGCGCCGCCACCAGCTGTTTTTTGGAGGATTTGGTCCTAAGGTGTTTTTTGTTTTTTTTCAGATTGGTAAAACAATGCCTAGACTGCTGGAAGCAACACATCCATCGCTATATGCAAGACCACGAGGAAAGCGCGCACAGTGTTTCCCCATTCGTCCATCGGTCATTTTATGCTGTGTGTCAAGCAGCCTTCTATTTGATCGCATTCAGAATCGCGGATTTTGTTGTGAATGAAGCTGGTAAGAAACTTGAAAGTCTGACCAAAGAATGCTGAACCCTGAGACAAAAATGAACACTCGAGTTCATTAGGAAACAAACGAATTGCAAGTCACAAAAATCACGCCACCTGTTTTGTCTCAGGGTTCAGCGGTTTCTGGTCAGACTTTAGTTTGGAATGTTGTTTGATGACAGTTTGAATGATGGATTTTTTTGTAATTCAGTGTCGATTCTTGCTGAAAACCGTATGTCTGTCTAGTCGACCAAATTACGAAAATATCGCAATGCTAGACGTAATTTTGTCAGATGAGACGTGGTTGTAAGTTGTGAATTAATCGGGTAATAAGGGTAATAAAGCAATAAATTAATCAGGTAATAACTATAATAAAGTAATATCAAGAGTACACAATATTAATTCACTACATAGTGTACGGAGTACAAACTCTTTCTTAATTTACTGAAATGTGGTAACGTAGTGTTGGGTATATCAAGAGTACACAGTTTCCGGCTGGACAATGTTTTTTGCAGTAATGTTATGCACCAAGTTATACAAGTTCTGTCAGTCAGTCATCCAATGCTATCACACTTTAATTTTAATTTTCCCATTTTTCATTTTAAAATGTTTGTTTTATATTTATTTTTCTAGGTTTGAATTTTTTGAAGTCCTTGAATCTCCAGCGAATAGTGCACTGTCGTCTCAACCCGCTTCGTTTCGTTAATCATATTGTGCTGGAAAACTTTACTTCCGTCACGCGGTGAGCTCGGCAATCGTCACTACTAAGTCTTGTGTAAACTGTAGCAATTAAGCCCGGTTTATATATATTCGCCCTTGTCCTTGTCCCTATCCTTGTGTCCTTAAGCAATTTCCAGAAAACCACTTGGCTAATTATTGAACAAAGTGATTACTACTGATTACTTTCAGAGCTGTTTTTCAGAACAGGCAGTAAAGTAGGACTAAATTGGCTGCCATTTTTTGAAACAAGACCAAACTGTACTATCATTTTTAAACAACAGATAAAATCCTGTAAGACCCCCCCCATGTGCAGCCAAGTAAATCTGGGGGGAGGCGCTTTTGCTCCCTTTTTCCGGCCGTTTTTGCTCCGTGAGCCACCGATTTTGCTAATGAGCCACCGATTTTTGACTCGTGAGCTACCTTCAAAACATTCTGGAGGGGGGGGGGAGCAATCCCCACCCAATCCCTCTTCCCACTCCCATGTATGGTTAAGACTAGCTACCCCATTGGCTTTCAGTTCAGAAAGCCTTCAGCTAGTGTTCGCATTGGAATTTTTACACTAAATAAAAAATACTCCGAATATCTTTGGTGTAGTTTCATAAAATGATAATGTTATTTCTTTTCTAGCCATAGTTTATAGGTCTGTTTAAAAAATGGGAAGCTGCAAAACAGTTATTGCGACATGACTGACTTATGTGTGAGATTTTTGGGCTTGCAAATAGCAATCTACCAACTTACATTTTTTTCAGATCGTACCAACTAGCGTACTGTGATACTATAGTGGAGCGTAACAAACGGTTATTGATGTATGAAGCATTCATGCCGGGGGAGGAACAAGAAATCGTCCTAGATCAAACGACTACCCACTTCCCCTTTGACCCTTGCTTTTTACCAAGGTGACTAAAGGCAAGAGTACATAATAGTGTTTCACTCTTCTTCTATAACAGTGAAACACTATTATGTACTCTTGATAAAAGGAGAAAATATGGTTAATTGAATTGTGACTGAAAGTTTGTGATCAAAAGTTGGCTAATCACTTGTGCGTTTGCACGGGTATTTTCTGGCATCATGTGTGTGTGATTTTGTAAGTCCCGCGACTTATGCCTCAGTTTTTGAAAGTTCGAAGATCTTCTCCGTTAAGATCAATGTTAATATAGGGCAAAATTTTTCCACTGAATGTGAGTATTGTCGTACATAGTGTCAAGAAAGGGAGGGGGATTCTTACCGAAAGAAAGACAGCATCATCATCGGAATGACCCAGGGGGGATTCGAACCACCCATCTCTGGATCTGCAGACCAGCGCTCTACCGTTGAGCTACTGGGCCGATGATGAGCTGTCGTAAATCCCTTTAAGTACTCTAGGGGCCTATCTTACTTCACATCCCTCCCCTTCTAGTAAACTTTGGCCCGAAGTTTTTCCTTGGGCCGTGCACTACCACTACCACTATCTATGGGGCATGGGCACCCGGGGTGGAGGAGCGCCGGGAGCCGTCCCGATTATATTACCTTTTCTTCTTTCTTCTCTTCTCTATAAGGCAAGTGCCGCGAGGTCTTTTTTTTCTGGCTTCATCTTCTTCTGCGAACACTGCCCGGGACTGATAAGCTCTCACTCCTAGCCGGGACAAGGAGCGGCTCCACTGCAAAGCTACCTCGGCGATAATTCCTCCATATACTCTCACCACCACTCTGCCAATGCCACTCAAGGGGGTATGTCCTCCCAACAACCCATACCTACCGCTACCTGACTCAGTTCTGCGACCAGGAGATTCCAAGGTTCATCCTGGCAGCCTCGCCATGTCAAGAAAGGGAGGGGGATTGTTACCGAAAGAAAGACAGCATCATCATCGGAATGACCCAGGGGGGATTCGAACCACCCATCTCTGGATCTGCAGACCAGCGCTCTACCGTTGAGCTACTGGGCCGATGATGAGCTGTCGTAAATCCCTTTAAGTACTCTAGGGGCCTATCTTACTTCACAATAGAATGGTTTCTTTTATCCCATGTACAAAATGAGTGAGCGAATAACACATTGTGAAGCTGAGTAAGCATGGGCTACAGCCGATAAATGGAGAGGGGCGCGAGGGCGGGTGGTGCTACTTGAAAGTTTCGTAATCTGTCCGTTTATGGGGGGGGGGTAATCTGAGGGTGGGGAGCAGGAATAGGTTGGGTGGGGGCAATCCACTCCCAGCGCCCATCTGTGGTGAATAGTCGCATAAACAGCATGAATGAACACTTGTAAAACAATAAAGATTTTGCAGAAATAGAAAATAAATTTAAAAAAGGTGACTAATAATGTTTTTTTTCAGGACTAACACAGCATTTGTGAAGCGATATTACAGAGATTACGAAGTTCTCAGCGCGCAAACCAACGTGGTCAGTTTCTTTTAGTTTGTTTTTAAAGTTTGAGGATTATATCCGAAATTCGGATTCCGAGTCCCTTAAATTTGCTTGGGCTAGAGTGGAAAATTGAGTTGCGTTTAGTTCTTTTGTCTTAATTCTCTAATTTCTCCAAATTTTTGATTCTCACGTAGTCACGTTTACATGCCTCCCGGTTCTTTAGCGGGTAGCTCCAGCCTGAATTTCAGCTTAGATTTGCATTTACATGAGACTATCCATAATACAGTTTACACCGTATGTATGTCCACTCAGCGGTAAAAAAAGTCAAAAACATGAGTATTTGTAGCTTGTATGATTTTGCCTTAAATTAAGCGGCTGTGCGGACCGATTTTGTACGTATTTTGTAAGAAATTGCATTAATTTTTGCGAAACTAGCCAATACCTACCTACGTGAATTGAATTATCTATAAGTATTGCATTGATTGTCTATGTAGTGTGGCAGATGCATCTGTAACTGTAATACATCGGCAGGATTGTCTGTAAGCTCTATAACGCACTGATATAACAAGTAATTTATGATTCTAAAGTCAGACCAAATTTCTAGACCCTGAGACAAAAAGAAGCACGCGATTTCATTACGAAAAGAACTAATTCAGCCATCAAGAGTACAGCGAGTAGCTGCTAAAATCACGCCATCTATTTTACCTCAGGGTTCAGAAATTTCTGGTCATACTCTAGTTGGTAACAATTTTTAGTATTTTCAGAGTGGGGATGAGGAACGTGTCGGAAGGCAATCTAGCTCGGACTTGAAAGATTTTATGATGTACAATTTAGCCCCGGGGTTTCGTCGCAGTATTGGAAACGGTTCTTGAGAGACTATTATAATTGTTAGTTGTTATTATTAATTTATTTTGTTTTAAAATTTGTTTTGAATTGATAATTTCTTTTAATAAATCTTTTTATAGTGAAACAGTGGTGTTATTTTATGATGTTGAGACACTCGTTCAAGTACGTGATTAGAAGCGATCTACTGAATATCGTGCCCCCTTTTGTTATACTACGACGCCTACGTATCAGTTTGATGCCTGTGGGACAGGTTTGGTAGTGGCCCCGGCCCGGTTTCCTATAATTTGTGACAGACAATCAATCAAGGCTTTGGGGCTACAACAACACTACAGTAAATCTGCTTAACAGCTCTCTACTGTCTAGTGGCGATCCAATAATGTGGCCACAAAGCGAATCCTACTTTTACGATGAAAAAATCAAATTTTCACATTGCTTTAATTAAGCGCAGGTTTCATTGTGTGGCAGTAGGACTAAAATTGAGCCACTGAATGCAAAGATCTGCGATTCTTGAAAATTCAATTTGAACAGTGTTGACTAAAATAATCTGGCCAAGTTGTAAAGCTAGCCCCAGATTCAGGGTATCCATCTATGGTGCTGATGCCTAAGGTACATAGTGCGCATGAAAGAGTTATAGAAAACTGTTTATTGAAGTTTTTGGTCCAAAAGCTTAGAAATGAGCTATTTGAAGCCGATTTTACCAAAAAAAGTTGATTCACATTACCCTGGTCAATTCGATGCTGGTTACCCCAAGTGTACATACCTACAAGGATGAATTACTTCAAACTAACACACGTCCAAACTTTTTACTTGATCACTTATAATTCTTTCATCATAAGCTTACTGTTCTATGGGTCTATGCAAACTTATAGCTAATTGTCCGTTCAGCCGGCAAAATTACAAATTATTCACGCCACTCGACCCTAAAGGAATTACGTAAGCCAAGACAATGGCTACTCCCACATATTGAATGCTTTTGAAACTTTCATGAACACTCCGAACTCTTTCTGAAAATCCGCTTTGACTTTTGCACCGACGGCTCCGCATTTTTCGGCCCATTCCATTTGCCCACTCAAGGGAAGTGGTTCTGAGTGCCAGACCCCTGCGTTTAACGATACTCCTAATTTTCCATTGAAATAGAAGGCAGAAAAATCACACGGTTTCACATTTTCATCCCCTAAAATATATAGAAAGAAGGTACGACATAAAGACAGTGAGCACCGAAACCGATAAGTTCGTATAATGTAGTTTCTTTAGAGCATTCAAATATATATCCACACGGTGAGGTACATTATGCGGCAGCGAAATTTTTCAAAGATTCTCAACTTTGAGCGCTTATAACTCAAAAAGCGGTGCGTTCTAAACCCTTAATCGACTGATTCTGTTTTGTAATTTGTTCACCATTCATTTATTAAATGTATACCACTACCAGTACCACTGTATGGAATGGCGGCTTCGCGATCTCTACGACACACGTAGCTCAAACATTGGCAAAAAAATAGACGGTGTCAGAATGAGGCTGTCTAGAGAGAATTTCTCTGTCTAGAGAGAACAAAGAATTAAGGAATGTTAAAATGCTGAAATCAGTTTCAGTCTACATAGTTGCATCAAACTGCGCATTTTTGAGCTCGTTAACTAAACTTAGTTGTTTCTTTGAAACGCAGCATTATTCAGAAAGAAATTCATTATTTAGAAACTCACCGTTATTAATGGCCATGAGTATAACAAAGGGGGCTTTGTTGATCGGACTCAGGATTCGACTGGAATCGGCCACATACATGACATCTTTCACGTAGATATCTTCGCCTGCTCGAAACGCTATAATATCGATTCTATCTCGACTCTCATTCTGATTTGGAATTTTTTCCACCTTAGTTTCTGACAACAAAATTTGCATCGTTTCTTTCCGAGTCCCCCCTTGGTTCCCCACTATTTGAGGTCGATCGCGTTTTGGCCACTTTATTATGTTCACTTCAGCTGCGTCGAAATTTTCCACAAAAGCACCAAAAGGAATTATGTTTTCTTTGTTTGCATTTATTTTCGATACTTCTACAAATTCTCTCCCGTCGGGTGAAATGTTGACATTTTGTTTTACCGCCAGAACAAGGCTTGGATCGGGTCGAAATGGCGTTAAATCTTGTCGACAGTCGATGATATAATTTTTCTTCTTGATTTCAGGTGGTACGTCTGTGAGAATTTTATCTAACGATTGACTGAACGCATTTTTAACTCTCAAGTAAACGCCGAATTCTTCAGGAAAACGAACTTCCACAATTCCGTGAATTGCCCCCTGTTTATTTTCAAGGACTAGGCTTTCGTCTTGTACTGGAAAAAAAGCCTGGTGCCAGACATTTGGATGAACAATCACCGTATCAGTTCCGTGGACATAAAATGCAACATGATCAGTTGGCAGAATTTCTGCATCAGGGCACGGCTGAAAAAAAACTCGAAGACTTTGTTGCATTTCATTCACGGGTACATTTTCATGTATCACAAACTAATGATACCCACCCTCTCTGTCTTGCCTACGTGTTAATTGCTGCTTTATCTTTATGAACAAGGGAAGTCCCTAGTTTTCCCTTAGTTACTTCAAGCCTCAAGGGGAGATATTGTGTTATTAAGTTGGTGATTATATAAAAATGAAGCCTCATTTGACATTCACTGTTATCGTTTAATAATATTAGGGTCAATTCAAACTTACAGCCGTTGTTGTTATGTCCGTCAGCCGGGAAAATTACGAAAAAGTCACGCCATCTGTTAATCCTAAACACTATCAGTGGCATGATTAGGTATTTCGTTATTTTGCCGTCTGAAGGGACAGACGTCTGGAAAGTAGATATGAATTGACTATTAGTATTAACTCTCTGTGTCACGTACTTTTTCGACACCGCACTCCCGCAGAGTTTTTTTCGCTAAACAACGCTGCACCAGAGTTGGATGCGGGGCGGATTTTCGCTGTCCCGGCCCGCCCCGCGGGGATCTTGCCCCGCCCCGCCCCGCCCCGCCCCGAGGGGCGGGGCACCCCGCAGATTTTTGTTGCCAACTAAGACAATAGTAGTTTTTTAGCAAAAAATGTTTGCTAAGTCGGTCAGTCAATATTTCACTCATTCAAATCGATCTAGAATGATAAGAGGGGCAGATTATTAATGTCAAAACTAGGTAGCCAGGGGCGGTACTAGAATTTTCAAAGGGGGTCGAACCCCGGAACTTTTTTCCTCAGCAGTCAGCATATATATACACATGCTGCAGCTTGCGGATGTCGAGGGGCGCGGCCCCCAGAAGCCAAAATTTGTTGCACTTTTTGAAGATGTGGTTCACATCGCAAAATGTGATACTGATTTCGTTCAATTCACCAACAAAAACCCATTAGGTTCGGTTGCTTGGAAGCGGCAACTTCCAGAAGTCAAAGTTTTCCCTATGTTCTACCCATGTTTTTTCAAGACGTACCTAAAAAGGAATACAAGTGTGAGTATCCATTTCTGCATAAATCAATTTCCACGTTTGCATTACCTAATTATAGTGCTTCACCACGTACCTAACTATATATTACCTACATTAGCAAAGACAAACTTTTTTAATAAATAGATAATACTGTAAAGTATGAGGGGGTCTCAGGGCGATAGTCTCAAAAAAAAGAAGAACTTTTTTAAAATTTAACCTGTAAAACATGCAGGAAAATAGCATTTTTGCTCATAGTCAGCATATTTGCCCACCACTAACGCCCATGACACGCCCCTGACGCCATCGCCGGTAAATGTATAAAAAATTACGCTTTCGTATTGACAAACTATTCGCACATGACAACTTATACTTAGACCTCAACCATTAAATACGCAAGCCTCTATGTATATATTAACGAATGTCAAGCATAAGCATATTCGTAATTTTGCCATCTCAACGGGCACATGGCTTAGGAATCGGTCAAAATAATAGCTTGAACTTTTTACTACTTGAGTAGCAGAAAAAACACGACAAATTCAAAAAATAAGTTGGTACAGGAAAAAATCTTAAATCCCTGCGGGGCAAGACCCCGTGCAAGACCGGGGCACGCCACCCCGTGTCCTACTCTGCGCTGCACTGTTAATTTCCGCTTTTGTATTGCACCGTTTTTAAAATTAATTAATAATATTAATTATTAATTAAATCAATAATTGGCGTGAGTTGGACGTGAATTAGACATAAATGATCATATAAACATTTCATGACAATATACTTTGGCAAGAATGATCATCCACGCTCTTCCCGACGGACAACGGAAAGCTTGAGCTCCATCCGGGTGGTAGTTGCAAAGTCCCGTGAACACGTTCCCATTCTCTCTGAACCCAATCTGACAGTGTCCATTTACAGCTTCGTTTTTGTAGTAGCAGTCGTCACCTTTCCAGCAGGCTGTAAACGAACCCTCAACTATTCCGGAGCCTAAAATATATAAAAGATAAAAAGTTGGTGTTTCAGTTGAAATCGGTCAAAAACGGTATTCACTATTGTCTTACGAACAGCGCAGAAGTATAGAAGTGCTTGTAAAATCTTGCTGTTATGATAAAGCTAAAGCAGGTCTCTATTCTAAATAGCTAAAGTAACAAACCCGTCATGGTCAAATGTTTTTTTATACATTCTGACAATTGGAATTGCAAGGCATATTATATTTACTATGTTATATTATATTTTCCTATTTATTATATTTACACTTGATATTTTTTACAAAATTTAGCAACCACGTAACGTTTGAAAAACGAGTTTTAAAAAACTGCTGAACTGTGTGTCTTACTGATCTTATGAAACTTACCTAACCCGTCTGTCACAGGCCTTTCCCGCCTTGGCCACCGAAGTCTCTCAATCGGCGCGGACGCAAAACTGTTATGAATCATCCCAAATCCATCAAGCGATGTTGAATTGGCCTCGACTAAGGGAATATCGATGTAGCTTATTCCACTCTTTGTTTTTTGAGCTTTGGCTTTTATAGCTTCCACATGACCCTTTGGCGGATTATAATGGAATGCAACTCCATTGGACTGCATTTTTCAAGATTTACGCCGGCTTGCACCAAAACAGAATAGCTATGGAATGGAATAGCTTGGTGCAAAAGGCCGTTAGATACTAAAGTGATAAAAAAGTACTGACTAAAACCATTATTTACACGTAGTCTCAGTCTAGGGGGAATTTGCCTGAATTTTTTAACAATTTAGAGTGGGCGTGTCCTGACGTTCAGGGAGCTTGATTTCACAAGATTGCAAAACTTTATAATTTTTGCGTAAAAATGTAAAACTTATTTCAAGATTTTGATAATGCTTTACAATTTTTCGGCATGTTGCTTATTTTTGAACAATATTTACAGCCATCTGAGGCAAATTTTGGATTTCAGTGCCCTCTTTTTTCAGCACTAAGGAGGACTTGTCCCGAAAGTCAAATTTGAGAGGGGCTTGTTCCGAAGTCTCAAATCTGGGGGGCTTAATTTCTACCGCGATGTTACTACTGATAAATCGAAGGCATATGATAATGCTTTTGCATTGGGTTCCCACAATGCAAATGCTTACTGTAATTACCGGGAAAAGTACACATCAAAAGTCTGCATTTAGCAACAACTGATTAATGTTCCGCTAAGCAAAAAATTGTCATCAGTTATCAGATAAGGCTTGTTCGTAAACGGTAAAAATTTGATTCACTAAATCCGGAACGCACTTCTGTTGTCAATTATTAAAAACATTACTGGTCCTTCTACGAAAGAACTTCTGTAAATCATACAAAGTTTCGGAAACGGGCATACGGCTGTAAGTATGACTAGAGACCCTAAGATTGCAATCGACACTGCGGTAATTCTTCCGTATGCTCACATTCTGCACTGAGCGAGCGTAAAGGCCTATTCACACGAGGGCGCATTTTGCTCCATGGCGTCCGCGTAAGTGAGTACTCATCAAATTCCGTATGCGGACATCCACTTTAAACTCTGTCTGAGATTGATTTTTTTAGAATACTTTTTGAAAGGCATATTCGACAAAATGACTGTTCTGTAGAAGTGAGGAACGAATTTGGCTATCAGAAATATTACTGCCTAATGATTGCTCGTTCAGAAAATTGCTCTCCGGTTTAGACAGCTCTTGATTCAGGCCACTTAGGCGCGCTTTCATGTCTATCCTCCTTCAAAATGAATTTTCTTCTCAGAAAAACTCCCAATGGTTCTTATTTGATCCAAACTAGCCAAAAGCTTTTGCTAAAAAATAACAGACACTTCCAAATCAGATGTGATGACGACTGTTTCTATAGCACTGAGCAGAATTGGTGGTTTTGTTATAATTTTGCCTTTTCAAGAAAAACACAGTACAAATGTATTTACACACGCAGAAGCACACTAGGGTTAATCTAATTTGCATATCGACACAGCCCTACACTACGCCTAACTACATAATTCCGCATACTCTTCTGATGGGTATCATTCGCGTATAAATACTAGATACCTACATCTCCTGTCTTGCACATTTAAGCTTCAGTCTGATTTCGTCTTTACTTTTCCCTCCTAAGCCAACGCTACATTTGGTTGCAGTGGTCTGGTAAGTATTGCTGCTTGTAATGCTCGTCTACCAGTCGCCTCTGTAAGACAACCGGGGAAGATTAGTAAAATAGGGCCGAAACTAGATCGAAGACTTGAAAAGAGTTTGTCTTGCGCGTTCGCCAAATTTGTCAACAGACACCATAAATGCAGTTAGAGCATGTCCCTTTTTGTTTTGTAGCCACAAATTTTTGGATATCCATTTAATGGTGAAGAGGAAGTAAGAAAATGGTTGGTAAACTTGACGGTGTCTCGCAGGTGAATGCTTGGTCAGATGGACGAAAGAATCAATATTTACCCTTCTGATGAGGCGCAGAAACGCTGCTATTTACTGGAATAAATTGCTAGCTAAGGAGTTAGCAGCGGATGTTACACACCTTGAGTGAGCTACGACAGAAACACAAGCATGAGTTTATTTCTGGAGGCGCATTTATTATTCATTCAATTTATGCCTGTCCTGACTCCTGGGTGAATTCTAGCAGCATACGTGCGCTGGTGAACGCACGGATTGTTGTTGACGGCTTTATAGAGTACACCACAGTTCAGCTAACGATTGGATTGCTGAAAAAACTGTTCGATTAAAGTTGTACTCATTTCATTACAGTCTTGTGCTAGAGTGAGCTAGTTGCTACAGTTAATTTCACTTTTTTATCCAAACGTTTGTTTTTTGAAACAATTGTGTTGCACTAGAAACCGTCTCATGCGGTATTTAAACTAAATCAACAAAAAACGCGTCAACGTCCCGTGAAAGTAGCCAGAATAGTATGCGAGCAAACAGTTGTAAGCAAGTAAATGATCATATATACATATGTTTTGTGTACCTTATTAAACTGAAGGTCTTGTAGTCTGATCCGAGTTATTTTATTTTGCTGCTTGTAGTAGCATATAGCTAATAGGAGACAGTTTTAGACAACTTGATAGTAGTTAGCATTTTATATAACTGAACATCAGATCTCATATAAGTGATGAACTCTCATAGGAGTTGATAACTAGTTACAAACTTTTAAAGATTTTAATAGCTTAATTCTTGACATCTTCCCCGCCCGGCAGGTTGAGTTCGTCTTCATCCACCTCCAAGGGAACAAGACCCAGGATCCCCCGCCGGGTAATTGTCCCACTAGGAAGTTTCATCTTGACGAATCTGGTTTCTCCGTCTGGTGACACTAGTAGTTCAGTCACGCGTCCCATTTTCCACGTGGCTCTGGGGGTATTTTCTTTTATTAGACAGACCGCTCCGACTTTTGGTTTCCATTCTTTTTCACCCTTGCGCTGTTTAAAATGTGTCACTTGGGATTGGCGCAGCTCCTGCAGGTAGGCCGTTTGCCAGGTTTTCTAAAAGTGTTTCAGACGGCGACGAGTAGATTCTCGATAGTTCAAAAGTGTAAGAGCTGCTGATGGGCTGGGATTATAATCAGGGTCTCCATTATCATCTAGAGGGGGAGGCAAGTTGAGAGAGACCGATGGTGCTATGAAAGAAGCGGGAGTTAAGACTTGGCTTTGAAACTCGAGTGTTGGAGCTAGCAACGGACGAGTGTTAAGAACGGCCTCTATTTCGCTCACTAATGTTCGTAAGGCATCTGAAGAAATGGTGGCTTTCCAAGGGGTTTTTCTAAGTGCTCGCTTTATAAGCCCGACCAATCTTTCGTAGAACCCCCCTACCCATGGTGATCTTTCTGGAGTAAATTTCCAGTTGATCCCACGGTTCGAGAAAAAGATGGCTAACTTTTCAACTTCTTCTCTTGGAACTTTTCCATCCCATATAGCATTAATTACATCTGCACCTTTCTTGAATTGGCTGGCATTATCTGATAGCAAAGTTTTTGGTGTGCCTCTTCTTGCAATGAAGCGGCTTACTGCGTTGATAGCTGCTTCGGTAGAGCAGTCTTCAATCACCTCTAAGTGGATGGCTCTCGTGACGAAGCAGCTGAATATGGCAATCCATCGACGTGTGAGAGGCTGACCTTTTGATTCTTTTATGAAAAGTGGGCCCAAATAATCTAGCCCCGTATGTGTGAAGGCTGATGAGCACTCCAGTCTTTCGCGCGGAAGTTGTCCCATCCGTGGCGGTTTTGCTGGGCCACCTTCTACTCGCTGACACTGTCTGCAGCGTTTTAGTGCTTTTTTTACTGTTGCAAGACCATGTGGTTTCCAAAAATTCTGTCGCAGCTCAGTGAGTGTTGCTTTGGCGCCTGAATGAAGAAGCTGTTTATGGGTATCGAAGATTAGCATGTTTACAAAATGGCTGTTTTTAGGTAAAAGAATAGGGAACTTGGAGTCGTACTTTATTTGTGCGTTTGCCAGCCTGCCGCCGCACCTGAGTAGACCTCGATTGTCCGAAAATAAATCTAATTGCTTCGCCAGCTTTGTTAGTTTTCCCTTTTTTACTGCTTCGAACCTGCTAACCTGCTGCGAACCTGCTGTCTTCGTAGAACTGCTTTTGTAGAACTTTCACCCATTCGAACCTTGCTTTTTTAGTTTCATCAGCTGTTATAGTTAGTGTCTCCGGAATTTCTTGTTTCTTTGTTGAAGCTATGAATCTTTGAATGTAAGCAGTTGTTCTCAGTAGTTTCCCTAGCGAGGAAAATCTGGTGCTGTCTATTTCAAATGGTGCTGAAGCTTGTGGCATGATTTCTGATTGTTGATAAGCTTGAATGGTTGGTTTCGGGGCAATATCGACTGGAATTTTTGTATCTTCGCATCGGTTCTCCTTGTTTAAGTTTCCGAGCCAGTTCGGACCTGAGAACCAAAATGAATGATTGCTAAAGAGTTTAGCAACTGAACCTGATTTTATTTTTCTAGTCGCTAGGTCAGCAGGGTTATCTTCGGATCGAACGTGATAGCAATAAATGCCTTTGGACTTTACTTCTTCAACTCTGTTTCTGATGTAGACCGGGAGATTCTTGGCAGAGCTTAGCCAGCTTAGCACAATCTGTGAATCGGTGAACAAAATTGTGGATGAGCTCGGTCGCTTCATTTGCTTCTCAACGAAATCGACAGCTCTGGCACCGATTGTCACTCCTAGTAATTCTAGTCGTGGCAGCGTCGAAACCGGTTTCAGTGGAGCAACCCGGGCTTTCACGAAAACAAGTTAGTGCAGAAGGCTTCCCCACTTTCTTGTCTAATATATACAGTCGCAGCATAGGCTTGAGGACTGGCGTCGGTGAAACAAATCAATTCATAAGGCTTGTCTGGATCATGTGGTATTTCGCGTTTAATTTTCACGGTAGAAATTTCTTTAAATTGCTTTTCTAGTTCGCTCCATTCGTTCTCGTAGTATGGAGAAAGGCGATCGTCCCAACCTAGTTTGCTATGCCAGAGCTCTTGGATTATGATTCGACCGGTTATAGTGATTGGAGCAAACAATACTAGTGGGTCGAATACTTTGGCAACTTGCTGAAGGAGCTTCCTCTTTGTTTTTAAATCGCCAACGGTTCCCACGCATTTAGTTGAGAGAAGATCGTGACACGGGTCCCAAACTAGTCCTAAAACTTTGGTCGTGCTTTCCTGCACCTTATCTTCTGCTGGTAACATAGCATTGAAATCTGGTTTGTTTGAAATCCATTCCCTAATGTTCATTGAAGCTTCACTGAACAACTTTTTTGCTTCTTTGTATAGCAGCTGCAATTCTTCTAGAGTTCTTCCGCTGAAAAAAATGTTATCCATATAAATATTGCCTAAAATGTTGGTGGAAACTTTACCCGGATTCAGTTCAAGATGGTGATTTATTGTCGCAAGTAGGAGAAACGGCGATGCGACAACTCAGAATGGAATTCGAGTAAATCTCAGAACTTCGATGTTGGTGTCTCACAGCGGCTGGAACGGGTTTTTTAACCACAGAAAGCGGGTGCAATCGCGATCGTGGGATTGTAGTCCCACTTGGAGAAAAGCTTTTTCAATATCTGCGATTGCAACGACTTTGCTCATTCGAAATCGTATAAGAAGACCAACTAAATCCTCCATGTAGTTTGGACCAGTGTAGATAAGATCGTTCAGGCTTCTAGCATCGGTTGTTTTTGCGCTGGCGTCATAGACGATTCTTAGTTTTGTTGTATTGCTGCTGGTTCGAATCACTGGAAAATGGGATATGTAATGTATCAGTGTACTGTTTGCTGCTTTGCCGTGAACTTTTTCAATTATTCCTTTTTCTTTCTGATAGCTAAAAATCTCATCGTAGGCTTTCAAGCTGTCGGTGTTTTCTGGTGAATCTGAAGTTAGTGTTCTCAGGGTTGACTTCAAGCGTTTTTTCGCTGTACCGAAGTTGTTCGGTAACGTCGGATTGGATTCCTTCCATGGCCAGCAGACATGGTACCGACCGTTTTCGTATCTGACTGTTTCTTTGAATTTCCGCGTTATTTCTTGTTCTCCAGTTGGTTTCTTTGTCTCATCTTCTTTGGTTATTCCAATGGCATCCAACTTCCACAAGTTAGCAACTTCTTCATTCAGAGCGTAAAAGCTTTGGGTCCTGAGAACCGAAGATTTTTCGGTATCTTCTGATAGATAGTTGCCTGATAGAATCGGTCCTAGAGGTGTGCAGTTAACGGCCATCGAATCCCCAATCGGCACAGTTTTGGTGATAGCCTGCGGACCCATTATTTTGTGCCAATAGTCCATTCCAATCAGCAAATCCACAGGAACGGAAACTTTTTGCTTTGGTGGCATGTTGAGTACTTTAGCTTTCCACAGTAGGTTCTTAGTAGTATCATCAAAATTGACAGGATGTAATGGTAGATTTGGTACCATATCGGCTATTGCGTACGCTGTGATGGGTAGTTGAAAACCATTTCTTCCTTGCAAAGAAAACTGAACCAACGTAGCTATTCTTTTTTCTGTTTTTGAAGAGTTGAATCTCGCAGTCTCTAGAGTAACACTTTTCACAGAATTGAGGCCTAGTTTGTCTGCAGCACTTTTAGAGATGCAAGTAAATCGCGCTCCGGAGTCCAGATATAACTGTAAAGTAACTCTGCGCCCTGTCTCTTGATTCACTACAAGCGACGGAAATGAGCACATCACTATTCCGTCTTGTTGCCCAGCGCTGGCTATGTGCACTTGCATTGTATCTGTTGACTCATTTTGGGCAGAGCGCACTTCGTCATTTAATTCTTCTTGGTGAACCGCGTGTTGACTGACTGGACCTGGTGTCGCAGATTTAAACTGGTAACACAATGCAGAATTGTGATTTTTACTTTTGCAATGGAAACAGCTCTTGTTTTTAATGCAGTTTCTAGCTAAATGATCGCGGCCTAGGCATTTAAAACAATGTTTGTTCTTTGTGGCAATTTCTACTCTTGTTTTTGGATCAGAAACAATTTTGCAGGAATCGCTATAGTGATTAGACTTATTACAAAATATGCATTCCCTTTTAGCAGCAGTTTGAGCTTTGGACTGGAACAATGCTGCAGTGGTTGGTGGGTTCGAATCCATATCATCACTCATGTCAAACTTAGCTTTCTTTTCTTTCTTTTGCATTTCAGGGGGATACACTTCCTTAGCTTAATTAGATTATCTACCAAGTCATCGGTAGTCCAAGATGCAATATTCTTGTCTCTGATTATGGCTATTTCACACACTTTTTGATAAATGTTTGCTGGTAGTTTTTTCATCAAACTAGGTACGTAGCCCTTTAGTGCACCATCTTCTACTCCTAGACGTTTTAGTGTAGTCGTCAAAGCTCGAGCTTCATCAATAAAATTTTTAAAATTAGACAAATTATCTTTCACGCTTGATAGATTGATCAGCGCCTCCCAAGCAGCTGCTAACAATACACTTTTATCACCGTAGGCACTCTTAAGAATCTTAATAGCTTCCTCATACTTGTTACCTTCTAGTCCCAGACCTTTTATTTTGTCCAAGGCGGCACCTCTCAGGGTCTGATGCAAATAGTCCATCTTTTGTCTTTCTCGTAGGTTCGGGTGGGAGTGAATGTTCACTTCAAAGGATTCCCAATAGTTCGGCCAATCTAGAATGTCCCCGTAAAATGTTGGAAGGCTAATTTTCGGAAGTCGGGCCAGGTTTTTGTTGTTTCTAGAAGAGTTCGAACCAGGTGTATGCGGGTCGGAGTTCTGGAAAGGAATTGAGCTTTGATTTCGGGTTCCCATCAGTAGTTCTAGTTCCACCCGTCGCTGTTGTCTTTCCAGTTCGCGTTCTTGCCTGGCTATTTCCCTTTCTTCTTTGATCAGAGTCAACTGTCTTGCTTCCCACTGCTGGCGGTCATGTCTTTCAGCTCTGCGCTCTTCGCGATCCTGGGCCATTTGCGTTACCAACAGTTTCATCATTTCCACCATCATTCCCGTGGTGGAGTCTGTGGGAGCGGAAGAAGCACCCGATTCAGTAGCATAAGTCTTGAAGCTTGTTTCCGGTGTCGCCGACACTGACGAAAGGAAGGCTTTCGGATTGCACCCCATTTTGAGCAGGGATACTCGACTAATAACGCCGTTCTCACACTGCTGTTGCGGTAGTAATGTGGAGCAACAGTCCTCGCACCGCCAAGGAAACCCCCGTTTTTGTAGGTAGGCACAGAGTCTGATTGGCAGAATATTGTCCATAGTAGAGTTTGTGCAGTCCACGCACCACCATTGGTCACAGCCATCACATAACAGTCCGTCTGGAGTAGACTCCCGACATTTCTTACAGGGGTTCTCCGCCATTCGCAGTACCAGCAATGTGATTAGGTAGGTTATGGTTCTTGCTCTGCTACCAAACTTATGTAGTAGCATATAGCTAATAGGAGACAGTTTTAGACAACTTGATAGTAGTTAGCATTTTATATAACTGAACATCAGATCTCATATAAGTGATGAACTCTCATAGGAGTTGATAACTAGTTACAAACTTATTTTAATAGCTTAATTCTTAACACTGCTCGTATTAATATCAGTTTTGCTTTATGAGGTAAGCATTATTCACTTTCATTGTGTGTTCCGTTAGAAAGTTTGTTATTTTTTTGCTGTTTCTTTGTAACTGTTTTATGTGAGGGCGGGCAGAAATCAGCCAGACCAGCGTATCTCCTAGCATCATCGAAACATGATTGATCTCGGAACTAATAGAAGTTTGATGGGTTTTAAAAATCAATGAAGCTTTTAATGGTGGGACGATTCTGTAGTTTTGGGTAACCCTTTGTGGTAGTGAAGGTTTTTTGGGCTTGTTCGCCCTCACCTCTACTATTAACTCATCAGTTATGAATGCTAGTCCACTCGCTCCAGACTTTTGCTTATTAAAAACTTTAATGAGCACATATATTTTTGCCTTAGTCTGATCTCAATGGCATTTGTTTTCTTTGCTTTCTTGTTACAATTTAGATTTTTCCTATTGCGCCACAGAGCAACAGGTATTTAAGCTCATTCCGATATAAATTGTCTGCTGTAGTGCAAAGTACGCACTGTGCGTGCGGCTGTATGCTTTACTGTGCGTTTGCTGTACATTTGCGTCAGCCACTGCTAAAAACCTGTTGACCATTTAGGGTCAAATCGCTTCGTTTGCGAACTTGCGAAGGGTCATATGTTAAGTACAAGCAGTCATTGTAATTGTATGTACATAGGCACAAACACCTTAGGCTTAATAACATTGGTATATTCATATATCACTAGGTACAGTAATTTGCATATACATTCTCCTTATGCGTATTGTTTGCTTATAAATACTGAATACTTAAGTCTTCTAGTCAATAATCTGCCAGCACTACAGAGCAGCAGAAGTTAAATATTCAAATCGTCAACTGTTTTGGTTTAAAATTTTTTGTACTATTTGTTTCTTTACGATCGAATACTATGACACTTAATGGGTATTTAGGGCTCGTATAGTTTTTGTTTCAACGGCTTCAAGCGACTGCTTATAATTGCTTAAATAACATGACAGTTATTCCTCTATCTCATTTTCTTTATAATTTTTGTTCAATCTGAGAGATTCGATCATTTTCTACCGTGATCTCAGACCATGGAGAGCTATATTAAATAAAAAACCTGGACTATAGAATTTTTATATTAGCTCATTTGGTCATTTATTATTCATTTTTAGGTAGGCCATTATAGAAAGGCTCAAAGAAAAGTTACTTTAATTAGTGAACGTTTTAAAACTGTATAAGTCATTGACTATGACAAAAAGTTAGTCATTAGGTATATAAATTTAAGCTCAGTTGACCTTTTTTAACATCCGGTCGACTACACAGTTTCTGGAAAACAAAAACAAACTGATCTTAGCCTGCGAACCTTGGCTAAACAGTGGGCGCTAAATAGGTATGCACATCTTCTATCTACAAGTTTGATCTGAGCGCAGAGTCGAGTTTTGCTTAAATTTCATATCACTCATTCAATGCACTTGATTTTAACAGTTACGTTATAAAAACAGATAACAATATGCCCCTAAAAAGAGCAGGGTTCCTTCCAGGAGACGTTCAGTTCAGTCTAAGGGTCGATTTATGGTCAATTCATAGGTACTTTCAATAGAGGTCTACCACAACAACTCATAGTGTAGTGGTTAGCATTAAGGATTCTGAATCCTGTGATCCGAGTTCAAATCTCGGTGAGACTTGTCATTTTAAAAACATAAATTTTTTTACTTCAAAAATTGGTCTACAATTCACTTCTTTTTGTCGTTATTTGAAAAACTTTGTAGCTTCTCAGCAGTGAATATGTGCAGAAGTAGGTATGTATTAAAATTTTTTTTCCACAAGAAGTGGCCGCGTAAAATATATTCTATGGAACATTGACACTCAGGCCTCACAATCTAACAGCTTCTCATTCAGCAGAAGAGCTTGTTTAAAAATTATCCTTATCCAAAGTCACTAATGGACGTATGCTCAAACGTGCAATTGCAGTTTTTGAATGCTTAGTAGAAGATGCTGTCGAACGACATTGACTATTGAATAACTATACATTACGTGTTCCGCAAGTGTTCGGCATAGAGGCTGTGTGTTCATTGTTTAATGCTTTAGAAAAGGGCTGGTTAGACATTTTTTATTCATTTCTACGTGATTTTTTATTGCCTCACCGGAAATTTTCAAAATCTAGACAATGTACTCTTGAATCATGATAGAAGCACAGATATTAATTCATAAATAAAGCTGAGATAAGATTTATTGTTATCTGAACTTAGGTTATGTTAGTCTATGATTATTTATGGATAATAAGGGGGATCTTAAGACCTTACGAGTTTTCCCTTCCACATGACATTGATCTTATGAATTATAATTGTACAATATAATCAGTTAGTCAGAAACTGCAGGATAAAAGCTCAAATAAATGGCTATTAAGGAAACCAGAGGACGGGGAGCTCGGACCTAAGGGGGCTGAAAGGTTTGTAATATTGTATTGGCTCGATTTCGGAAACTTTCCAGACGTTTCCTCAATATTAATTAACACTCTAAGGCACATTTTATTCGTAAAAGCTTAAAAGCAGATAAATTAAAAAACATTGAAAACCCAATATTGGTTTGATTTTTTCAACTGAGAAATGAGAATCTACTTATTATTTGTCTTTACTTGTAATTAGTAGTTTTCAAGTAAAATTGCACTTGCACATACCTTACTCTATTGTTGGTAAATGGCGCCTGTTAACGGCCAACTTTTTTTCACTGGTGTCGTTTTTTTGCCAACCTCCACGAATTATTTTATTTAGTCATATATGTTGCGCATGCGTAGATAATAAAGTGCAGACAGATCAAATGATCGATTACATGGCTGTCAAATGGCATGCTAGCAAATTATGCACAATTATTATGACAATATGACTAAAACCTGTCAGGGCAGTGTTTCGTAGTTTGTATATCAGCGCGTCAGAACCGTCATATGTACTTTGCGGTCTAGATGGCAAACCATGGCTTGCCAGACTGGGCAGTGGGTATGCCATTGCGCACAACATCGTTGTCAGCGGTTACTTTGGCAGCTGATTCCAGCTTATGCATCATGACTTTTTAGCGTTTTGCTTTCATCGGTTAGATTTATGAACGGTTTTTGCAATAAAGTTAATAGTTTCTACTAACTTAAGAAAGTGAGATTCGACCACAAAAACATAGTCAAATTACAGCTTGAAATGTTATGTGTCAGTTTTAAAAATTTTTTGCTGCCGCGTTTTATATTGCGTTTTATATTCGACGAATATCCTCGGTGTCCTAAGCATGTCGGAACGAAATCTAGGTATCGATAATTAATTTTTTTGTGGGACTATAATTTAACGTTACTCGCAAAACGTGCTTGTTCCTGCTGCGCCACAGCGCAGCAGGCTTCTTTAGAATGAGTCTGACGGTTGATTACGTGTATTTTGGAAGGTTTTGTGTGTGCGTTTGTGTAGGTTTTGACTCATGTGATTGTGCGGATGTATGTGAACGTGAGTGTGTGCACGAAATGTGTCTGTGCTGCTGCTGTGTTGGTAAGTATGGTTGACTGCATTTATTGTCTGCTGTACATACATACTTATCTGGGTTTGCTGTTGGTATACTTTGCGAACTATATTCGACTAAAGAATATTAATCAGACTTGCATTTTTTATGTCAAATTGTTTACAAAGTATCACACATTGTTCACATTTGAATACTCAGTACTATCTCACAGTTTCACACAATATACAAGGATCTATCAAACTTAACGGTACACTAAACAGCGGACATTTACACTGGCTTGCACCAAAATAGAATAGCTCGAGAATAGAATAACTCAGGAATAGCTGATCTCATTCAACCCTAAGGACTTATTCATTAGATTTGTTTTCACTGTTTCCTCGATGATATGTCCACATTAACTAATTACCATACATTGATTATAGTTTTTGAAAATTGTAAGAGGGTGAGCAGCGCTCGAGATTAGCAAAAGAATAAGAATAGCTCGAGAATAAGGTTGGTGCAAGCGGCCGTTAGAAAACCAAATCTCACACCTGTGGATGCGATAATAGATGCATACAATTTCGGTAATTCTGTCTGTTATGATTGTTTGCAGCGGAGCAGGTTTTTCATTTCACGGAGTGATAATATAAGTTTGATATGTCCACGCCCATTTTGCATTGAGCTTTGCTTGTTTTAGAATAGGATTAAATATTTGCAACTTGATGTTTGAAGTGAACTGTGAAGTGAAGTGTGTGCGTATGTTTTGTATCTGTGTATGTTTTTATCAATGCTATCGTGCGGGTGTATGTGAGCGTGAATATGTTTGCGCGAATGTGTCTGTTGCTGCAGCTGTATTCAGTATACGGTTATCTGCGGTGTATACATGATAAATGATAAAGTAGTTGCATGTTCGACTGAAGTTAAAGTTATCTGCGTTAAAGTTATCTGCGGTGTATAAATGATAATGTTCATTTGCATGTTCGACTGAAGTCTAGACGAAGACAGTTATATTTTTGTTCCTTCTAGAGAAGGAACTATTGTTTTGAAATTAACTGCTCATAGCGTTTAACGCTACTGAGCAGGCTGCATAGCCAGTATGTTTTACGTGTATTTTCAGCTTGGGAGCTGCCTGCTGATTTTTGTCTGCGTATATGCAGAAAAATCAATAATCGATGTACACTGCTGTAACAATGTACATTTTGAAAATCGGCACCGGGATGTTTCACCAGCAGTATATAAGAGCCATTAGAAAACAGTGTTTATCGCTTCTTGTTCTTAGAGCTGATTTGCTCAGCTCAGATCAAAGTGTCACTTTTGAGCCAAATGGCTCGTGCAGCGGGATGCTTAACATCCTGCAGCACTTTTTTGTACGTACTACGTATTTAGATTAAGTTAGAATAAGCTAGTTATAAAGTAGAGTAAGATACGAAGTAGGTATAGCAGCTTACGGTAAGTATGGAATAGAGAACTAATTCATTTAAACCTGAAAGGTAGACACCGGGGAAGGAACCTTGCCCCTTTTGGGGCCTACTTGTTTGCATTAAAACAAAGCATACAGATTATACAGAGCTTGATAACGATTTGATTGCATACAATTTGACAGTTTAAATTGTGTGTAAAACTCAAAGCCTAATATACACCGTTCTCATATTGTTCATCGTCTCACGAACATTGTCTCACTCACACACTGACGAACACCGTCTGCAATTATGATCTTTTGTCCGTAACTGAAAAAATAGTGGGCAAGTAACTGTTCAATGATTTGGACAAATGAAGCACGCACAATAACATATTTGGCTAACAAAATTAACTTTCAAAACAAAAATTTTGATCGAATTTTGGCAATTATGATCTTAAGTTATTGTTTCCAACACCATTATATTTAAAATGAACGGACTCATAGACTTTACGACAACTCTGCCGATTATTTAAAAATAAGTAATCTTGGAATAATGCGCTGTTTCCACTAGCGTGGTGTTACTACATAACGGCCTTTGTTAACTGCAATTTAAACACATCTCACGAAATTGGAATTTGTTTTAAGCATTCGAAAAAATACTACGTAGTCAGCAACAAGATCTAACATTGATTTAACAAGCACTTTTGTTGACGAGCGTAAATTTATTCTACATGACCATTGACCACAGCAAGTATTATTTTACCGTATCGGTAAAATTAAGCGCGGCATGCTAGTAATTTTATTTGTGGAGTAGTTATATGCACATGCAATACAAAGTTTCAACTTCGATCGAATTTTGATCACATTTGTTAAAATGGCTCGAGAACTCAAAACTATTACTACGAATTATGCCGAAAACGAACTTGCTGTTGAGTGATAACGTTCGACGTACATAGGTGTATGTAGAGTTTGCTTCTAAGCTCGATTACTTGGTTACTCGATTACTCGGCTTTTTTGCACAAATGTGGTACCTGAACTATACTTTCAAACGTAGTGAAAGCGTAAGTCAATAAAGTTAGCCTCCTGTAATGAACTCTGAGCATTGCAAAAAAAATCATATAACATCCGTGTCAACTTTGATCAGATAGACTGGCATTTTCGTGGTACTACACGTAGCCTTGTCACTCACACAACTTATGTACAGTACCTAATAATTGGGGCTTGGTGGCACTCAGTAACATTTTAAATCACATACATGATACTCCTACTACTGTAATATTTTCGTGATTTTCTACGTATTGCTTTTGCAGATGCCACAAAATACAGTTCTTGTTAGGTAAATCGTCAGTCTTACCAAGGGCCTACATTCCTTTCGCGGATTAAACGGACAGGACTTATTTTAGTCCGAGGTTTAGGAATGGCAAATCAAGTTAAACGAACTAAACGAGTTAAAATAAGTTAGCGGCTTAATTTTAGTCGGACCTCGTTGCATAAAACGTTCTATAGGTGAAATAGGCGCAATAGGTCGATAGGTATTAACCGTTTGCGTTGCATAATACGATAGGTAAAGAGTCAACAGTCGATAGGTTCAATAGAGAATTTTCACCACTAGTTCGATAGGTACATATTTTGCGATAGGTCCGATAGGCGGTCGTTGCAAAGAGAGCCTATCGCCTATTGCACTTTGCACCTATTGAATATTATCCTAAATGTAACGATAGGTGTATATGGTACCTATCGTTCCGCAATGTCTTAAACTGTACAAAAGGTACCTGCATAATTTTTGGCACTATAAAGAAAAAGTTCGTTTCTATTCACACGCGAAAAATTGTTCCAATTGGTTTCGTGAATGTTGAGTTTTAAATGAAACTTTTTCGTGTAGGTAATTCGGCAAGTCACATTAACAAATCACAAAATTAATAGAAAAATTCAACCCAAATCATTATTTTCAGTTGTCTAGAAAAAGAAAAATTTTATTTTGCTCTTCAGCGTTGTTTAAAATAATTAAAAGTTACTAATTTTAGACATAGTTTCTTCACAAGTTACAAAATTTCTCAAACTAAAAGCTGCAAAAAATGTATCTACATGCAGCATTTTCGTGGTACTACACGTAGCCTTGTCACTCACACAACTTATGTACAGTAATAATTGGGGCTTGGTGGCACTCAGTAAAATTTTAAATCACATACATGCTACTCCTACTACTGTAATATTTTCGTGATTTTCTACGTTTTGCTTTTGCAGATGCCACAAAATACAGTTCTTGTTAGCTAAATCGTCAGTCTTACCAAGGGCCTACATTCCTTTCGCGGATTAAACGGACAGGACTTATTTTAGTCCGAGGTTTAGGAATGGCAAATCAAGTTAAACGAACTAAACGAGTTAAAATAAGTTAGCGGCTTAATTTTAGTCGGACCTCGTTGCATAAAACGTTCTATAGGTGAAATAGGCGCAATAGGTCGATAGGTATTAACCGTTTGCGTTGCATAATACGATAGGTAAAGAGTCAACAGTCGATAGGTTCAATAGAGAATTTTCACCACTAGTTCGATAGGTACATATTTTGCGATAGGTCCGATAGGCGGTCGTTGCAAAGAGAGCCTATCGCCTATTGCACTTTGCACCTATTGAATATTATCCTAAATGTAACGATAGGTGTATATGGTACCTATCGTTCCGCAATGTCTTAAACTGTACAAAAGGTACCCGCATAATTTTTGGCACTATAAAGAAAAAGTTCGTTTCTATTCACACGCGAAAAATTGTTCCAATTGGTTTCGTGAATGTTGAGTTTTAAATGAAACTTTTTCGTGTAGGTAATTCGGCAAGTCACATTAACAAATCACAAAATTAATAGAAAAATTCAACCCAAATCATTATTTTCAGTTGTCTAGAAAAAGAAAAATTTTATTTTGCTCTTCAGCGTTGTTTAAAATAATTAAAAGTTACTAATTTTAGACATAGTTTCTTCACAAGTTACAAAATTTCTCAAACTAAAAGCTGCAAAAAATGTATCTACATGCAGCATTTTCGTGGTACTACACGTAGCCTTGTCACTCACACAACTTATGTACAGTAATAATTGGGGCTTGGTGGCACTCAGTAAAATTTTAAATCACATACATGCTACTCCTACTACTGTAATATTTTCGTGATTTTCTACGTTTTGCTTTTGCAGATGCCACAAAATACAGTTCTTGTTAGCTAAATCGTCAGTCTTACCAAGGGCCTACATTCCTTTCGCGGATTAAACGGACAGGACTTATTTTAGTCCGAGGTTTAGGAATGGCAAATCAAGTTAAACGAACTAAACGAGTTAAAATAAGTTAGCGGCTTAATTTTAGTCGGACCTCGTTGCATAAAACGTTCTATAGGTGAAATAGGCGCAATAGGTCGATAGGTATTAACCGTTTGCGTTGCATAATACGATAGGTAAAGAGTCAACAGTCGATAGGTTCAATAGAGAATTTTCACCACTAGTTCGATAGGTACATATTTTGCGATAGGTCCGATAGGCGGTCGTTGCAAAGAGAGCCTATCGCCTATTGCACTTTGCACCTATTGAATATTATCCTAAATGTAACGATAGGTGTATATGGTACCTATCGTTCCGCAATGTCTTAAACTGTACAAAAGGTACCTGCATAATTTTTGGCACTATAAAGAAAAAGTTCGTTTCTATTCACACGCGAAAAATTGTTCCAATTGGTTTCGTGAATGTTGAGTTTTAAATGAAACTTTTTCGTGTAGGTAATTCGGCAAGTCACATTAACAAATCACAAAATTAATAGAAAAATTCAACCCAAATCATTATTTTCAGTTGTCTAGAAAAAGAAACATTTTATTTTGCTCTTCAGCGTTGTTTAAAATAATTAAAAGTTACTAATTTTAGACATAGTTTCTTCACAAGTTACAAAATTTCTCAAACTAAAAGCTGCAAAAAATGTATCTACATGCAGCATTTTCGTGGTACTACACGTAGCCTTGTCACTCACACAACTTATGTACAGTAATAATTGGGGCTTGGTGGCACTCAGTAAAATTTTAAATCACATACTTGCTACTCCTACTACTGTAATATTTTCGTGATTTTCCACGTTTTGCTTTTGCAGATGCCACAAAATACAGTTCTTGTTAGCTAAATCGTCAGTCTTACCAAGGGCCTACATTCCTTTCGCGGATTAAACGGACAGGACTTATTTTAGTCCGAGGTTTAGGAATGGCAAATCAAGTTAAACGAACTAAACGAGTTAAAATAAGTTAGCGGCTTAATTTTAGTCGGACCTCGTTGCATAAAACGTTCTATAGGTGAAATAGGCGCAATAGGTCGATAGGTATTAACCGTTTGCGTTGCATAATACGATAGGTAAAGAGTCAACAGTCGATAGGTTCAATAGAGAATTTTCACCACTAGTTCGATAGGTACATATTTTGCGATAGGTCCGATAGGCGGTCGTTGCAAAGAGAGCCTATCGCCTATTGCACTTTGCACCTATTGAATATTATCCTAAATGTAACGATAGGTGTATATGGTACCTATCGTTCCGCAATGTCTTAAACTGTACAAAAGGTACCTGCATAATTTTTGGCACTATAAAGAAAAAGTTCGTTTCTATTCACACGCGAAAAATTGTTCCAATTGGTTTCGTGAATGTTGAGTTTTAAATGAAACTTTTTCGTGTAGGTAATTCGGCAAGTCACATTAACAAATCACAAAATTAATAGAAAACTTCAACCCAAATCATTATTTTCAGTTGTCTAGAAAAAGAAAAATTTTATTTTGCTCTTCAGCGTTGTTTAAAATAATTAAAAGTTACTAATTTTAGACATAGTTTCTTCACAAGTTACAAAATTCCTCAAACTAAAAGCTGCAAAAAATGTATCTACATGCAGCATTTTCATATAATTCTTTTAAAAACACTAAGTATGACATCTACACCTTCAGTATTAAGCACAAAATTACCAATAGTATTACTCTAACTTAACATAGGTGTGTGCGTGTGTCCATATGCAACCTATTGAACTTTACCTAATTGCACCTATTGAATTTACGCCTTTGACAATAGGTGTTCTATGCAACGCAGTTCGATAGGCCCTATTGCATATTGGACCAATCGCACCTATCGCATATTGCACCTATCACTGTTGATTCTATGCAACAGGCCCCTGGACTAAACCAAGAGTACATAATAGTCCTATTATGTACTCTTGACTAAACGGACTTAACATGCACGCTTAACATTAGCGTGCATAGTTAAGTCCGTTTAGGCCGGTTAAAAAGCAGCGCGCTAGAAGTTAAGTCTGTGTAATCCGGAGGTTTTGGAATGGCATTTTTAAGCTCAATTTTTATACCGTTTAGTCCGATTAAAATTAATCCCTTAATCCGGTAAAGGAATGGGCCCCAAGAGTACATAATAGTCCTATTATGTACTCTTGGTCTTACGTAAGCTATTTTATTTCACTTTAAAGTCCTGGCGCGAATTTTTTGTGAAAAAAACTGCAAAAAAATTATGGAACAGCAGCATGATAACAACGTTTGTTTTATACACTGTCAATTGGTTTAAATTTAACAAAACATTTATCCTGATTATTAATTGTAGCACACAATTGTAGGCCGAAACAATTCAGGTATATCAATATACTTTAGGCTGATAGATTATTGATGCAATCACAAAGTTGACAATTGCCCAGTGATTATAGGCACAACACTAACCCAGGCATGGACGCACGCACACACACACGCACCGCGCTGCCATGTCAGCGCATGTGTGACTGCTGTGCTGCTCAGTGCAACAGACTGCAGTAATGCACTGAAACTGAGCATGATTTACATGCAAATTTAGTTTCAGTGCATTACCTGAATTTGGTATGCACGGCCGCTGAGGCGGCCGCGCAAAAACACTAAACGTGTTGTACAGATACAAGACACACTCTTACAACTATCGACGAGATAACATATTTACAACACCCTAATGTTATGGGTATTTGCTGCGCAGCAGATTTCACTTCACGGAGTGATAATATAGGTTTGACATCTCTCGTCATTTTAATTTTTGTCCCCCATCTTTATTTTCAGTTGCTGCTAGTGTGAACCGGACTTCAGTGTCAATTTTGGGGGACTACTTCTTGTTTATACGTATACGTCATGTCATTCTTTCTATATAATAAGCTATGTAATAACAATGATCCTTGATTCGTTATTGTTCATATAAGCTTACTAACTAGGAGGAAGCCTCAATTGCTGAGTTAGCCTTTAGTTTGTGTGTAATATTTCTTTCACAGTTAGAAGTCTTTATCTTCTATTGTATGTATATACATGTTTATTGTGTGTCAAGTTCCATTCTAATTAACCTGAAAATCCGTTTAAGGGACGATGCATACTTAGCCTTTTTAGCCGGCAGAATTATAAAAAAATGACGCAACAGTCTTGTCTGACACAGTGGCGTGAATATTTCCTGCTTTTGCGGGCTGAACGGACCTTGTTTGGCTGACAGTATGAGTCGACCCTAAGACTCAAAACGATAAGACGTTTAGTATCTTATAAAACACGAATTTGGCAGTTTTATCCAGAATTCCATGTAAGTTTGCAAAAACATAAGTCCTTGAAAACACAGCGATTTTGCGCCAGTAGGTTTTCTTCTTTTCACTTTGCTATGGTGCTGCTTCAATTTTTGATGAAACTAGCGATTATTATAAATTAATAAACTGACACGAAATGCTTCCTGGCTTCCTCTAAAATTATCATACATTTGCACTAACTGGCTTCTGTACTGAACGTCTTCAATAACGTCAAAAAGGTGTTTAAAAGGTTTCTGATTATGCAAGCTAAAACCAGTAGCCCGTTTCAATAAACTGACAGCCTGACGTCATTGACATGAAAAAGTTCGAGATTTGAAGCCCGCTTAGGACAGCTGAAGCCAAACCGTCGCCTCAAAAGACAGAGTGATTTGGGTTATTTCCAGTTTTGATATTAAATTTTTGTCCACGCATAGGCCAGTCGGAACAATAAAAATTGTTTGCCACGATTATTTTCTGATGATCGGCAGTTATCTAAGTTGCTTTTGTCAGAGTAGGTACATAATGTGATGCTGATTGATGAAGCATGATGTGTGCGTTAATCAAGCCTAAGTCTAAGCCTGAGCCTAAGTCTAAGCTTAAGCCTAAACCTAAACATGGGCCTATACGGTTTGTCATGACGTGTGGCTTCGTCTGCTATAACATGGCAATTTTACTTTCATTTTCAGCAGTTTATCATAAAAATTCATTTTTGTTTCTGCATAGAATGGGCGGCGAAGCTTCATCTTGGGGTTTCATTAAAAACTTATTACACATTACACGTTAAAAACGTTACCCAATATAGTAGCTACTTGTTTAAAACAGTCAAAAATTTGAAATGTATTCTACTTTGATAGTCTGTTGTTTACGACGTTTACAACCTTTACGACACCTAAGTTGTCATTCTACAGCTGAAATAGGTTTGCTAAAACTTCAAATAGCACGAAAACTTCCCATACTGATGCAACCATTTTCACAAACCATAATTGTGTCATACAGACAGACATACAGTTATCTAGAATATTTAGATTACTGTAATCTTGTTCGAAAGTTATCTGATAGACAAATAAAATAAGCTATTTTTCTAACTAATGTCCGCGTTCTAAGCTTTTAGTCGCATTAAAACTCGTTCAATTTGAGTAACTTTTGATAGTCTGTTGTTTACGACACCTTAATTTTTATTCTACAGCTAAAATTTGTTTGCTAAAACTTCAAATTGCACGAAAACTTTCCATTCTTATGAAAACATTTTAATACTATAATATAATACCTAGCACTTCATAATTGTGTCTGGCATACATTGACATACCTACAGTTATCCAGAATATCTAGATTACTGTAATCTTGTTCAAATGTTATCTGATAGACAAATAAAATAAGCTATTTTTCTAATTAATGTCCGCATTCTAAGCTTATAGTCGCATTAAAACTTGTCCAAATTGAGTGTAATAAGGGCTTTATGCGACTTTTAGTTGGGCACAAAACTTTATAAAGCTGCTATAATCTTCTGTGGTATTACTTAGGTATTCAAGTTCTATCAGTTGCTTTTACTGTATTAAATTCGAAGCAGCAGCTAAAGAGTTAGCACTTATGTTTTATTTTATTAGTTAATTAAATGTATTAATAGGATATAAACTGTTTTAATCAAAATATTATTAAATCCAGGTTCAGTTATGGAGTATCATGCTGTGTATATTAGAACGGTTTTGCATATTTTTGTACACTTACTTTTAAATCTCAATAATTTTGAGAAACCTTATTTATGTTATTTATCCTGTTGGAAGGAAGTTAGGCCCAACAGATTTGTGATTTTGTTCAAAACTCGTTTTAGATTACGGCCGCTTGCACCAACCTTATTCTCCAGCTATTCTTATTCTTTTGCTATTCTCGAGTGCTGTTCACCATTTTAGAATTTTCAAAAATTATATTTAATGTATGATAATTATTTAATGTGGACTTATTATCGAGGTAACATTGAAAACAAATCTAAAGAATACGTCTTTCGGGTTGAATGAGATCAGCTATTCTTGAGTTATTCTATTCTCGAGCTATTCTATTTTGGTGCAAGCCCGTGTTAATCAGTTAAGGTGGTAGTTACGTTTTCGCAGCTTTTTTCAATGTTCTATTTTGTAGCAATTACTAAATCAATTTACAAGCGGTCTTTTGCATATTATTAACCAACTTATTTTTTACAAAATTACATTCTTTCAAGAGTCGATGATACTCATAGTGTGCACGCCAGCTATTTTGGTGAAGCTCATCAGCTCAATTTTATTCATTTTTCCCCGTATTTCGTTATTTCTTCATTGTGGTAAAAAAATTCCGCATACACTCAAGAAATTTATACCAAAGGCACACTGATGTGTTATGAAAGTGCTGGTATGCTTAACTAAACGGAATAATTTAGCGGATATATACAGTGAGCAAAAGTTTGCCTCAATTTTTTCTAAAAAGTCAAGAAACCGCAGTTTTTATGACTTTGGTAGGCTGTAACCAGAAAAATACTCAACCTTTTCACTCAATTCGAAAAAGGTATAGCGCAAATTTATTTGGCTACTGTCAAATATGCTTTCTTTGCATTCTTATGAACTGAACAGGATATTGGTTACTTCAACTGAAATCACTCATTGTGCTCAGAAATGACGGATTTTTGAAAAAATTTCAATTCAGTTGAATAGGGCCTCATTGGGGTCAGCTAATTTTACATTAAGCACAGTTTTCCCGTAACCGTTGAAAAAATGGCGGACAAAAGTTTAAAAAATGACGTTTCAGGAGACTGAAGAAAATTTGCAATTTTTGAAGGGGTTTATTAACACTGCCAATGCTCTTGGCTGCTGTGACATATACTAACCAAATTTTGCGGGTATAATGGGTGCATAAAGGACTATATACATGTGAATTATGGTGTCAAGTGGTTATTGGTATTTTGTGATATTGGCATCAGAATTCAGAATTGAGGTAAAAAACTTCAAAGTTACAGATCGCCTAGAACGACTAATAGAAATATGTCATATTTTAGCTGAAAATATTTTTAAAATAAAATGGGTTAGACCTTTTTTTGAATGGCTTTTCTGAATAGTGTAAGAGCCACAAAAATTTGCATACAATTTTGTAAATCCTCAAAAAATCCACAAAAAATCCAGTTTTTGAGCTATAAACTAGCTGTAAAAGTTTGAATCAATGTCAAAATTATCTGAAATATAGCTAATTACATTCGCAATGTCCATGCCAAATTTGATTAGGTTCGGTCAAGTAACTTTTGAATTATTGCAAAAACTTCGAAAACGTAACTACCACCTTAAGTAGGAATAAAATGGCTGGGATTTTTCAAAACAAGACCTAACCCTGTCTACTATCATTTTTAATCATTATTAAATTCACAACTTAAGATTAGCTACTCTTGGCTTACAGTTCAGTAAGCCAACGTGATATGTAGCTAGTCTTAGCATTGGAGCTATACATAAAACAAAAAGTGGTCTCGGCAATTTCTGGTTTTGTATAATAAACTTAGTCTCTTTACCCATACTTTATAGATTTGCATGAAAAAAAAGGAAACTGCTATTGTGGAATTATGGAATTACCACCTTAACATAAGAAACCGTTGCAGTACGTATATTGGCTACAAAATTTGTACAAAGCTGCAAATGTCAAAAAACTATATTATGCTTTGTGATATATGTATTTTCAGCTTTATCAGATCACGGTAAATTGGTATAACTATGATTTTACTTCCAAAAGTATTTCGACTGAATTGCGTCTTGTCTTGGTTGTGAATTACTTGTGAAGTTCTTTTCTGAAAAGTCGACTTAAGCGTTGAAACATTCGCTTTACTGCTAACTCGTGCTAGTCAAAACGAAGACAGGTTTATACATACCCACATCTCAAACAGTTTTTTTGCAAAAACGAAGGTAACAAGAGCTTAACATTTACACTATTCTGTTAGAACGAGACATGAATTTTACCGATGAAACCGTCATAACAGACGAACTACTCCAGGACGTTTTTATCGCCGGAGTGGTGACCATCCTGGCTTCTATCACATTGGCCAGTTGCAATTTCGTCATCATTCTGGTGATTTGCTACTTCAAGGATCTCCGTGAACAAGTAACTTATGTCTTGGTTCTGATGTTGGCTATAAACGACGCAATGGCGTGCATCACCATGAACTTGTTTCGGGGCACGGAAATAATTCTGTTGGGACCCCCGAAATCCATGAAACTGTCCGACATCCTATTCTACGACCCCTATTGCCAGTGGGCCGCAGCATTTGGCTGGAGTTTGGTGTTCGCGTCTTCTTTCGGTCAAGGATTTATAGCTTTGAATCGATTAATCGCTGTCTACTTGCCAGTAGCCTACAGAAAAATCTATACCGTCAAAAATGCAGTTTATTTGTGGATAGCTGTTGTTTGGGTTCCCAGTTTTGTCATAAATTTAGGGCTAGCGGGCTCCAGAATCTTCGGCAGTTACGGTTACTTGCCAAGTTTCGGAATTTGCTGTATCGACGGTCGTAAAGCGGTTTGGAAAGTATTTGTAGATGCATTGTTTATTTACGTGCCCTGTGTTTTCATGACATTAGCTTACGTAGCTATTTACTTGCGCATACGATTTGCATCTTCAACTGCTTCGAAAGCCGAAATTCGAAAACGGGCCCACGGGTCTAAAATGATGTTTTTTTGCTTTATCGGATTTCTGATTTGTACAGTACCGGCTCCAGCATATACTTCCTGGGCCACATCCTCGGGGGGTCTGCACATTACAAATCGCGGGCTTCTTATGTATTACGTAATGGTTTTGTACGCTTGTAATTACGGTACAAACTTGGTCTTCTATATGTTATTCAACGCCACGTTTTCCGCTAAAACCAAGAAAATATTTAACAAAGTGGGTATAATAAAGAATAACCAGCTACGTTCCGGGACATGGGTTGAAAGCGGCATCGCTATGAGTACCGTTCAACCAGTAACGATCACGAACGTTACTCAAAATTAACGTTACAATTTAAAAACCATAATCATAACCTGACTCAAAGTGGAATGCAGTAAGACAGTCACTTCAGCTAGACTAAGTAATAGCTCACTCAAGTGTCCTAAATTACTGTCCGTTTCAGACTAGCGTTTTACAGCAGTTTAGAACAATTATTTGAACTCAAACACGTCCATACTCTAATATGGCCAAAAATCACTTGATATTTCGTAACAATTTTTTTGTCAAACTATGTCCAGACTGCGTTTAGCTGAGACTACCTTCATGCATTCCTCTAGAGACTTCCACTAGAATTAGTGTTTCGTTTGTAGAAACATACATTTGTCACCTTGTCCATATAAAATGTCTCTTAATAGTAAATAGAGATCAGTTAATCTAGCTAATTTATAATAAGGCCCTAAGATGTGCCAGCGGCTACTAACAGAGTTTTTAAGAAAACTGGAATTATTGTTTCATTTAAGTTTTACATTTAGACTTATTGAATAAAACAGTTTTTTTTTGGATATTGGTTTTTTGTTGTGGGGTTTTACACTTTTTTTTTTTTTTTTTTTTTTTTTTGGTTTTTTTTGATTTTGGCGGATTAACACAGGACTGTGAAAGTTCAATAAGCTTGTGAGTTTGTTTGCTGTGCACTTTGGATCAGCTGCGCGTGCGGCACTGCATTGCCAAGCACAAAAGTTACACAGCAATCAGCCATCCCTTTCACTGTACGTTCGTTTAGTTCATGTATTGCAGGTATTCCGCTTGAGTCACATTGCTGTCAATGTTTATATCTGGAAGTCATAACTAGTAAATTTGAAAACCGTAAAAAATAGTTACGAATACTTAGGAGTTTTTCTGTTTTTGATGCGTGTGCGCTGCGCTTAATTTATTTGCCAACATACTCATCATTTCTCAAAATGTTATTATTACAGCTAAACATATTTGTGGCAGAGTTGCAATGATTAGCTGGGAACGTTGTGTTTGTGTGTGTGTTTGTGGGGGTTGTTTTTTTTTTTTTTAATCTCGGCTTTGGCGCCCCCTCACAGTTTACTTAAAATGTTTGGCTTGATACTTACTGAAAGTTTTGCCGCAGATTGAGCTTGTTTAAACTTTGTTCAGATATGAACGCGCACTGCGAATGTTAACGCAGGTGTTATATTAAGGAATAAAAGAAATTAAGAAAGAAACACAAATATTTTGGAATTAGCGTGTTTATCGTACAGTTTCGCAAAACAGCTCTGAATTCTTTACTTACTGGTAACTAACCTTCGTTGCTGAGACAGCACGAAGCTTTGTCCCGAAAGACACAAAACAGAGTACACTGATGTGGCTATTTTAAAATATAAGTTCATATGCTATTACAGTAATGAAAAAAATTGAATATGTGGAAAAAGCAAAACGAAATTAATAAAAAATATAAGGACGTACCATAGTAATTGTTATGGCACTTTGGCATGAAACGAGTGGTCAGCAAGCAGCCGAGCAAGGACACGACTTGATTATGCCAGTCAATGTGACATGTTGAATTCACACTCAACAGAAACCGAGCACGTCTCGCGAATAAAGTTAAATCAATTTTCGATAAATTTTGTTGCAATATGTTTAGGTACAGTGCCGAGGATATTCTTCAACTACAAAACGCTGCACACAAATTTTTAACGTATTGTAAACATGTCTAGCTGAAAAATGTTTATCTAGCTGCATCCTGCTTTCACAGTCCGAAAGATTAACTTGAAAACGTATTACAGAAATTTTTGCAAAAACTGTTCATCATAATAACAATTTCATTGAAACCGTGCCTACGAGAAAACGTTAAAACGGTGCTGTGTGCCAAAGCAGCTGCTAAACCACTGCATCTGTACGATGCTGGCACGGGCAATGGCAACTTGACAGGTATAGTCACGCAAGCAAATGTATGGCTTGCCAAATGCCAACGGTTAAAAACGTCAAAGCATCCTGGTGCCTACGAGCAGAAAAGAAAGCGTTGTTGCGACAGGTTTTGTTCTGTCACTGCATGCTATTTGCAAAAGTTTCCAGCGCATGATAGACATGCAAACTTGCCCCACGTGTATGCAATCGGAATCACCAGCATACGTATTCACCAAACTTTGTGCGCTGAGGTGCATGATTAGCACACACGATGTGCACACACCACACACGCACACACAAATAACGTAATTTAATGACTTACCAAATTTTACAAAGCAATTAACACAGTGAGGAGCAGATACGTGTTAATTGAGCACTTGTACTAAAATTTTATATACGTGGCGAGCTGAGGCCGCAGCGTATAAAGAGCGCCGCGCTGACAGACATGTAGACCTGTAGTTAGATAACTCATTTATTATGGCCAAGAGTACATAATAGGGAAGAATATGACACTCTTCCCTATTCTAGATAATCGCCTGGAGCAATTCTCCGGCCGGAACAGGCCTTTTACACCTTGATTTTAGGGGGATACCTACCTCGAATCAAGGCATGTCTTGATTTCAAGGAGGGGACCCCCCTCAAATCCCGAAAGTGTCTTCATTTCAGAATGGCCACCCCTTTCGTTTCAGAGGCCACCAGTATGACCTTTGTGGTGACTGGTAAGCTGGTAGTGTGCTGAAACGAGGAGGGGGTACACCTTCTCAAATCAAGTCACATGCCTGATTTCAGGGACGGTCCCCCTTTTAGAATCAAGGCATGTCTTGATTCGAGGAGGGGTACCCCCTCCCCTGAAATCAAGGCATAAAAGGGTTATTTCGTCCGGAGCATCGTTCCGGCCGGTTAGCTAGACAAGGGAAGAGTGTCATATTCTTCCCTATTATGTACTTTTGCTATGGCTTAAGCAGATGGAAAAGCGGGTTACGGAAGCTGTTTTCTTACGACCGCTGCTTATACTAGGTTATAGCGGTGGGATCAACAACACAGAGTCGGGTTGAGACACTTGGTGAGAACGGGGCTAGTGAATATATACTGCTACATACACTACATAACACTACACCACAACCCTTCCCTTACTCAATGGACGACGAAGCCGGGCCACCTAGGTTTCGAGCAAAAAGAACACGAACAACAAATACACAAAGAGCATTTAATGTTAGAAAGACGGAGAGCACGTGCAAACAATACCACAGATACGAAAACGCGGGACACTAATTCGGCAATTCCATACACACTGGCTTACGCGCTGGCAGTAAGTAGCCATTGAGATCAAGTGAATTGCACACACCATGTATGCAAAAACATGTATTGACTGTAAGTAAAAGGGAGTGTAAGGAGACAGTAAAATTTTACCAATTGAAGCTTTAGAAGAAAACACAAGCACAAAACAGTACGTATTAAAGTTACTATGCGTAGTTTAACACGCCTCCTCTTCTAAAAAATAAGGCTGATCTCTGGCTAATATTACCGACAGCGTGTGGTTGGATTCGAGTCGCTAGGTTCAGCCCAACAGTTGGCTTGAGAAACAGGATACTCATTGAAGCCAACCAAACGAGTAATTATCTTCAATGCAGAATGAGATCAGGCGAGCCTATTCTCAGCGTGTAGCATTTGTAACGACAAAACTCTGTAGAACGTTCAGAAAGATAAACGCTGTTCTGGAAGGCTGGTTAAATTAATCAGTGGTTTTTGTTATGTTCACAAAAATTTTAATGGAAACTTAAACGAGCCCTATCCTTATGGCTAGTCTAGTCTTACTCACAATTTTTGCCAAAAAAATTTTTGTAATGTTTTTGCGCAAAACTTAGCGACGAACGCTTAACACTATATTCATAAAACTTGCAGTACTTTTAGTTTTTTCTCACAACCCCTCAATCCGGAAATTAAAAGTTACCTACTGGGCCGATTTGTATAACTTGGTACCAATGAAAACCGCTTGATCTTAGAACTTCAAAAATATAACTAAACAAGCAAATTGCAAGCTTTTTTGCAAAATTTTTCTCCAAGATTTTTAATTGTTAGTGGTCCGTAACCAACTTGTTTTCAGAACGCTGCTTGTTACCAACAAGTTCAAAAAATTTTGGAGCAGGTTTAGATAGGAGTAGGAGATGGCTGAAACACCAACCTACATTTAGTAAGGTCAGACCCGCTGGTCCGGTCGGCCCGCATAGTTGCAAGTTTATTCTGATACCTGCATAAAATTTTACATATGAACAAGAATACTTTATTGAAACAAAAGTACTACCGTTCGTAACTTACTGTACCAATCTACAGGTTAGTAAGTGGCTGGAAAAACTAAATAACATAAATAGCACACTAGATAACTTTTCAGCAAAAAATCCCTGAATGCCAACTGTTTGTTTAACATTTAACTAGTGCGTAAACGATCGTTTAGATAGTTACTTGCTAATCAGTCTTCCAGAATAGCGTTTAGCCAGCGTTTCAATCGTTTAGCTAAACGCTTGATTGAGAACATTTTCATTGCAAAAATCGGTTGATCAGTTCTCTAGCAGCAAAACACACACGCTTAGTTACAGATTGTCTAGAATAGTGATTAAGATGGTCAGATGGTGATTAGCGACTGATTGAGCTAGTCACTTGCTGATCGTCCTGGAATTCTGCCTGATGTTTCAAAGTTGGAATTAATCCGAAGGCATGGTTTGGTGTAAAGAAGGTAGGTAGTTCTGGCAATGGAAACTATACCCAAGACACCGCAGAACAGCCTGTAGATCCCGTCAAATTTCCTCTTTTATCTTCTTGTCGCGTTTCGCCACATTGACCTCGCGACCCAGATTGAAGTAGCGGTCACACGACATAAGCTTTGATAGCATAAAAAACAGCGGATAGCGTTAGGGTTATGATCATCAGTTTTTTAAACACAAATTAGAAAAACCTGGTTCTTTCTCCAACACTTTTTGAGAACAAATATAAACAAATGCCTGTTAAGCAAATTTTAACAGTGTAAACAACATTGATAGCCACACTATTAGCATATCCATTATCATGGCCGTTCACCGCAATGACGAAAAGTTGGGTAATCTATCATTTTAATATTTGAGATTGTGCATAACGCTCTCATTTCGGAACCACACAGCAATATGACGATTTAATTTTCATCAAATTGTGTGAATGACTAAAAAGTGCTGTCAAAAGTAGAAAACAGCAGGGTTCACTTTCCTGTTATTTCGATGCTGATTTTAAATGGTGAGGAAATGCGAATTAACTATCCCGATAGCCCTTGCAACGGAAGTATTTATGTAGGTATATGCGGATTTCGTTGAAAATGCTGCAGCAATTACAAAAACAGATAATTATGGTTACGTACACGAGTTTCCCACTAGGATTCAAACGTCTACGAAATTGTTGGTTGGTTTGCTGTACTTGGTTACAACGAAAACTTGACTTTTTAAAAGAAAGTAACATTTTAAAACTGGCGAAAACAAAGTACATTTGTGAAAAAGCCAACACGGGTGAATGATTAGGTTATGGTTAGTAAACGTTTCTACTCTGTTACGCAAGAACAGCTAACCTTCGACTTGACTGTACTGACGAACACCTCCTTAGGTTCCAGCTAATGCAAGTACGAACACAGTACTAGCAATACGAGACATACGTTGCAAATAGGGTGTGACGTAGGTAATTGCTGATACACTGTAACAATACGATAATTTATTTAGCTACAATGCTTGAATATATCGGATCTCTTGACTCAACTCAGTGGGGTTACAAACGTTGGAAATGTTTTTGCGAAAATGTGTCCCTTCAAAAAGGGAACCGAGTAGCTACATAGTACATAGGACTAAACTACAGAGATCCGTTCAGGTAAATTGGATTCTAGTCCAAACTCATAATTCAACTTAGTGCCTCTGTTGGCTAACCCAGTCAAAATGTTATCAACACCTGAACGTACGTAAACACAATAATATATAAAAACGCTAACAGTACTACCTCCACAGGCAACCGTGTTTCCCTGTATTATAATTCACTCACTGATAAAAACACACCCGTTGATTTTGACTAAGTTCTCGCCAACTGAATCAACGTGTGTACGTGTGTGTATGAGTCTCAAAGTTTGCCTCTCCGATAGTTTCACTTAAACTTCTACTTGAGCAACTGGTTGCAAGGGATTTGAATTTCTCGGACAAGGGTGGGGGGTTTTTTTTTTTTTTTTTTTTTTTTTTGTGCTCTTTTTTTTCTTTTTTTTTCTTTTTCTGCGTGCTCTGTGTGGTGCTTTGTTGTGTCTGTTTTGTGTCTTTGGTGTGCTGTGGTGTTTTTGGCGTTCTGGCCTGTACAGTTTTGCTACGCTCAGCCCGTCGTGATTTGGGTAGACACTAAAGGCCGGGGATAACTAGGAAATCACACCTTATTTCGAAGGCCTAGCTCAACTCTGACCCCTGCCTTTTCTGGCGTCTGGAAACAATAACGGATCAACTCCCCAAATTCTCTCTCAATGATAAAAAAATTCAATTCCCTTTTTTTACTAACAATTGAAACCCAATATGTACTAGAAACTGTGTGACTCGTGTAACTTTACGTAACCTGAAAGATATAGCAAAAAACGCCTAACAAATAATCGTAGCTAAACTACAGACTTAATTAACTCTGCCTTGTCTCGTTTTTACTTGACCACGACAACATTGAGGATGGGCAGGTTCGGGTGCGGCTAAACAAGACGCGCTATACCATTTATCTGAATACCACAATGTGTCTACCCCGCACTCCCGAGGGGTGCACAAACAACCATAGCGGCGGCTTGTCAACCTCACAGCTTACCGCCGTTTTATTATGAAGAACCACAACAAAGTTACAACAATTGCATTCAAACATTAGTTAGGGCGGGCGGGAGGGTAGCTAGTTTGGCTGACTACAAATGAGCTGTTACATCAGCAGATATGTGTAGTACTCATTCCAAACTAGAATATTACGACTGACTACTCAACATTCAAGTTTAGCTAGCAACTCGCCAACCAGAGTTAAATATATGGTCATTAACCTGCCTTGTCTCGTTTCTACTTGACCACGACAACATTGAGGATGGGCAGGTTCGGGTGCGGCTAAACAAGACGCGCTATACCATTTATCTGAATACCACAATGTGTCTACCCCGCACTCCCGAGGGGTGCACAAACAACCATAGCAGCGGCTTGTCAACCTCACACACCTCACACGCACCCCCTGCCCACAGTACTACATGATATATACCAGCCCATCCGCCCGCGCCTACATTTAGTTATGTTCCACAGACAAGTCAAGCATAATATATACGTGAACTAAACCATGTTAGTAACGTTAGTAAGAATAGAAATATAATACTACCCCAACTGACTAAAAACCTTGGTTGCAAAATCCGGAGTTATTTTTGTGTATTTCTTAAATACATTTGATTTCCATCTGCCAAAATTTTGAAGAGCCCATTCTGAAAGGCCTTTATGGGCTAGTTCCGTGGCTGCTCCAATTCTAAATGAGTGAGTGTTGTAATCTCGGGGGTTAAGCCCTGCCACCAGCAACACATACTTCAACTGTTTTTCAAATTACCGTCTCGTCACAGTGCGACCTCTGGTTGTCATTATTGTGAATGTTGAAATGCCTGAGTTTGACAGCAATTGTTTATATTTTAAAACAAGAATACCTGGACAAAACGTCCATTTTGTTCCACACAAACAAGGTATTATGAAAGTCCACCCGTTTCCTTGTTGGTCGCACTTTGACATTGGGACAGCACAGTGAAATGAATGGCCTTTTTCAGAATTAAAATTTTGAATTTTCAAAAATCCGTGCAGCCCCGTTACTTCACTAATTCTAAGTAACCCAAAAAACATTAACGTAGCGATGGCTCGAAACACCACAGCTTCGGCAAAATTTTGAATGTTAGTCGAGTGAAAAATTAGTTAAGTTAATATTTCCACCGTAATTGGTTGACGGGTGCTACGTGTTAAGGTTGTACACAGACGCTTGTATCCCTTAGAGGGGGTACAAGTAAATGGGGGTTTTGAAATATTTGGAAACTCAAGCCCAAAACTCATACCCACAAATTTTATCCCTGACAAAAGTTGGCACAGCCGACTGTATGAAATGTTAGTATGTTTAGCATGTGCAATATAATATTGTAGTTGACAACTGAAACTTCGGTTTTGCAAACTGTATTCCTGAAGGAAACCAGCGTACTTTTGCCAAGCGTATGTGTACATTTATCTGGTGCTGGGGGCTAAACTGGCATTATACAGGGTCTTCATTTCCAAGTTAAGGGGGTAGTGTCGCGAAAGCAGTCGATTTTGCGCGACTATAAAACTTTTTCAATGAAAGATAGGTCATTGTTCTTTATATATTCTAAAAATATGTTTCAAGGCAAATATTTTTGCCAAGTTTCAGAAAAATTGATGCAGCATACAGTTAGCAGTGAAGTGGCAAAGTCGGAAAAATGACGTTTTGAAAACCTATTCACATTCGATAATTTCGTCACAATTAAAAAACTTTTCGTTTACATTCTTTACACAAAGTAAAAGCACATATGCTCTAGTTTATGCACACAAAATTTAGTGCAAATTGCTTGAGTCGTTGTGGAGTAATGCCTACTTGAACTGTGAAACTGTGCGTAACCTCACAGGTACTCACAGCAATAATGTAGAATTGTAAAAAAATAGACACTTATTTTGAAATCAAAAGAAAAACGAACCTTTATTTTTCATTTTTCTTATTTGTTGCAAAAAATTGTGCGTCAAAACACTACATGTACTTCACAAGCTGGCCAATCTGATATCTGGCTAGATTTTTTGAACTTTTATGTCTCTATTGTGTGATGTCTGGCTCACAAATGGTGATTGGTTAAAAATATTGGTAGATATTGGTAGTCTAGTGTCTGGCAGTATTTATTTGACACCATATGGCATTTCAGTAGTTTCTCAGTGAACGTACAATTTCAAATGAAAAAGTTCTCATTTTGCAGCCTATGAGCAAAACTGTTTTGGCGACACTACCACCTTAAGGAGTGCCAAATATCGTCCGTGACTGCCCATTGTTTGAGAGTGGCTCCGAAGCTGACTTGTTGAAAAGCCTGAAAATTTTCTCTAGATAACGCATCCGCTCCAATATTACGATTCCCAGGAAAAAATTTAGGGTGGATTTCACAAAGCTGGTTTTACTAAACCATTGGTTTTACGTACGTTTTGCATGATTTGCACATAATTTCATTACGAAATATCGTCTGATTCGTTACAAATTTCGTAGATTTTCTTAAACCGTTGGTTTATCTCAGTTAAAATTTCAAACCTGCAGCGCAGCAGGTCTCTATTTCAGTCTTTCGGTCTCTCTTGCTGATATTTCAGCTGACCTAAACCAATGGTTTAAGAAAATCTGGGAAATTCGTAACGAATCAGGCGATATTTCGTAATGAAATTATGTGCTAATCATGCAAAACGTACGTAAAACCAATGGTTTAGTAAAACCACCTTTGTGAAATCCACCCTTAGAGTCTACACAACAGCTGAATCGCAAAGACTGAACGGTTATCAAGCGTAAAATATGCATTAACGGTTTATTTGGCGTCGTTCGTTTTGCTAACATAGACACCACTGTACTATTGTCACAATTACATATCACAGTTTTTCCCTTAAAAAGTTTTGCCCACAGCAATACTGCTACACCAATGGCCGCTAATTCCATCCACTGAATCGAGATTTTGTCTTTATATTTCCTTTCCAGCCATAGGGGCCATTTTACAGAAAACCAGTTACCCTCGAAAAAGCCACCACAGCCGTGAGTCGTAGCAGCGTCTGTCGATAAAGTGACTAATTGAGAAGCAGATATATTTTGAAAGTAATTTACACCATTCCAATCGCTGATGAATATTTTCTATGCGTTTATGTCTTTCTTTGCTTCTTCATTAAATCGAATATGATGAGAGAGCTGTTTCACACCAACCGACAAATCGATAAGACGTCTGAGAAATGGTCTGCCAGGAGGTATCACTTTGCATGCCAAAAAGTTCTCGCAAGGAGACTGATTTTTTGCTCTGCCACGACTCTAGTTCATTTCGCAAACCATCAAGTTTATCCTGTGGTAACCTCATTTCTTGACTTACAGTATCAACTTCAATTCCGAAAACGGTCATTTTCTGACTAGGGCCTTCTTGTTTTTTACTTTCCAAAGGAACTCCCAAATTGTCAAACATCTGAATACACGTTTTCATACGTAATAGGCAACTGACGTATGAATCTGTTGCTATCCAAAAATCATCTATCAGCTGAACTATTGGGTAAATATCGTAATTTTTTGATATTATTAACTCTAAAGCTGATGCGAATTTTTCCCAAATGCACGGGGATGAGCTAAGCCCAAATGGTAAATACCTGTCATAGTAGAAGTTCCCATCCCATGCTAAACCCAGTAGATTATAATCTTCAGGTCGAATAGGAATATTTCTAAATGCGGACTTGACATCCCATTTAGCCATGTAACTGCCTCGTGGGAGAGAACTGAGATTAAAAGCAATGTCGTCTAAGGTGCCGTAACTTACAGGAAAGTTTTCTTTACATATAGATTCGTTAATGCTATCATTGTGGGGGTACGATAAGTGATAAATTAGTCTAAATTAAATTAACTTCTAATAGTTCTGACCGCAATAGGTTAACATTGATATTTGTTTGTACTGCTCTGTCCTCCCATAACCCAACAGTTGATGAGCAGTTGAAAATTTCAGGCCTGACTGAACTAATTTGGATTGGGAGGAAGCTTTTTCGGCTTTTTTGAGGCCCAGATTCACCGCTGGTGATAGGTCTATCACTGCAAGTGAATCCTGGGTGATTGCCCCGGCAGTGTTGACAGGAATGCCTGAAACGGCATCTCATACCGTAACTACACAGGCCTTCCCGATTGAACTGAAAGCAAGGAAAAAATTTGTTTCCTGCTTTTTCCCCCAGGACATTTTTAGGGTTTTGACTTTGAATTTTACCCCCCCTTGGCTGGGCTCCCGTGAAGGTCAAGGTCCACAGAGTGTTATCAACAACACTCCATGAGCCATACAAGCCCCTGGCCATATTGGCCCTAAATGATTCATCATAGCGCAAAAACAGGAGACCACCAAAATTACTAGCCGCGAATCGGATGCGCTCGATGTATGTTACCAGCTGCACGGCCATCAAAGTTCTCACCTCTAGAATTACTGATGCGAAAACCAAAAAGGCCGATAGCCATTGACCAAATGACAGTATGGTCTTTTTGATTGACTTGAGTTTTAGTGCACCAGAAATTTCATCGAGAAAGACCTCTGACCCGTTGCGGCCAGTTTGCAGAGCAAGAACCGATTGTGGGAGCAATTTTGCCAAGTCTACAAACTCATTGCCTAATATTTTTTGTTTCATACCATCGCCAACTGCATTCGTTATTTGACTTTTTTCCTGTGTGAACTGCTCAAACTGGATGGCGTTGGATAAGCAGGCCGGAACCTCTGGGACTTCACCCACCTCCCCCAGTCCACCCGGAATGCTCATTGGGAGGCCTGGTGGAACCACATCCCCCGACACCGTACCTGGAAAGCTTGGTTCTTCCGATGGGGCTGGTGATGCAATCACATGGCTAGGTCCTGATGTAGGCCTGGAACACTCTCCGTTCCCCTCTTTATCCGTCTGACGTCTCGTTCCGAGCTGTGTGAATTTTCCCGTTGTCCGGCTTTTTGCTTGAACCGACTTTGAGGTCCTTTTGACTATTCGACCATCTTTAGTGTTCTTGAGAGTAGTTTTTGCCAGCCTGGGACTCTTGCGTGACGGTATTTTAGCTGAAGTTCGCTTGTTAGGCATATTAAACTTCACACTTAGCTAGTTTGGCTGACTACAAATGAGCTGTTACATCAGCAAAAATGTGTAGTACTCATTCCAAACTAGAATATTACGACTGACTACTCAACATTTAAGTTTAGCTAGCAACTCGCCAACCAGAGTTAAATATATGGTCAATAACTCCGCGTAATAGGCACAAAACTACCGACTCGGAACGGACATACAATTTCAATCTGAAAATCCTAACTGGAACTGGCACTCCTCTAGCCTGACCCCGTCTAGCTAGACACTACACTTGAAACGACTGATCTACAAGTCAACTCCAATAATCTACTGGACAGGCTACCAATCCAACCTACAAGGTCATCCTAGGGCACACTACGACGACAACAGCTACTGACTTAACTAACTGTGAGTTTTTGATTGGATTGGATGAGCTGCAGTTGGAGGATCTGACCTGGACGGCGGGGTTGACCGCTCGGTAGACTGGAGGGGCAACGGTCGAGAGCTCGGAATCTGGAAACCTTGGCTGACGCGGCGGGCATGACTTGGCGGACTAGTCAACGGACCGGACTGGACCTGGACTGCGGGGGCGACGCGGGACGGCCACTGGACTCGGACGGACTGGAAGGCGAAGCGACTTCAGAGGCTTCACCCGATTAGACTAAGGTGCCGTTCTTTACGACTGCTAACGGCTCTATTTCCGAAAAATAAACAGAAGCGCTGAATGGCGCTGCTACGAACGGTCTGAGCCGGGAGCACTAAAAAGCTCGTGGTCGGCGGTATGCTACTGGGCAGGCACTCTCAGGCCGACCAGAAAAGGTAAATACTAGCTGAAAAAAATATTATTGCAGAATTATTATTGTTGTTTATGTTGTTTAATGTGTTTATTTAATTTTGTTTATAGTTTATTGTTTAATGTGTTTATTGTTTATGTTTATTATTAAACAAAAAGCAAAAACGAAATACAGGGAAAAGTTAGAAACATGAAATACTAAAAGACTGCACTTATACTAACTTCGAACTTGATTAATTACGTGTTAAACTTAACAAATTATGCAAACTTATCATGCCATCATTATGTAAGTATGGGTTATGGCACTCACTGGTTGGCGTGCTATAAGTGATTTATACGCATGTTTCTGTGAAACTCCGAGTGCAGGAGCACGAGTGCGCGAAGCGCACGAGTGTACCTGCACGAAGGTTTCACACATGCGTATCAATTACTTTTAGCACAATAAACAGTGCTATAACCCATAGTCAATCAGTGGGCTCGTTATCCCTGTTTTATTACACTTGTATTTCGTGCCTATCTATGTCTCTGTTGTGCACTTCGTTCGGTCTGTGATTTGTGCTTGTGAAGGGGCTGTGTTGTGCTGCAGTGTATGAGTAGACTGGTGCGCCAGTGTTGCCGTTTTCTTCTGTTCATCCCTGTTAAGCCGAATTGGCCTTCATATGAGTTTACTTTACTAAACTATTTTATGCTAATTTTGTTGTGCTCGTATATTATGATAGTAGCCGGTTAGGTAGCCAAGCGTATTAGCATAAAGCCTAAGCGCATTTTAGCCCCTTTGGACCTGTTTAGTCAGTTTACCTTTTCCTTTACCTGCCAGTGGCTGTAACTCAGCTCTGGTAGGTAGACCCCACCTGCATGACCTAGAAGCCCCGCTGTAGCGGCCAACGGTAGCAGCAGCCTCCCTTTCCCACGCTGCTCTTTAGCGATTTGAGCTACAGTAGGCGCTATACCCAGACGCATCCTTACAGCCTGATCTCAGTCCCCACTTCCCACCCCGTGACCGTTGGCCACTATAAGCGTTGATTAATGGCGTGATTGTTTGTTTCGTAATTTTGCAGCTGATCGGACATACGGTTGTAAGTACGAATCGACCCTAATAGTTAAAATAGAGGCGTTTGTGTGTTGGCTTACAATAATATGTTACCTAATTACTAACTAGTACCTACACAGTGACTCATTTACAGTAACACGCTTACTTTGCACCCCGTCAAGGTGCATAGCTAACCTCGCCTTTTGTTTTATGTTTATATAGCTAGCTATTTTAATTAAAAATGCTTGTTTTCAATTTGAAATCCGGAATTTACTTCAAATCTACAATCCTGAAATAATTTGTTTGTGAAAATATCATTGAAAAGGTTGTTTGTACAATAGATGAGACAGCCCATTTTGTAATTAAATTACAAATTCTTAACCAGCCTTTTATTGGGTACAGTACGAACTTTAATGTGACTTTTATTAGAACTTAAAGTCTGGAAAGCTGCCTTAATCTTCTGTCGAGCTATTATATATTATATTTCAGTTCAGTGAGCTTATTTATAGGTTACATAATAAATTATATTCCCGGCTGCAGACACAGAGCGGAATCAAAAAGTTTCAGTAATCTTTCACTTAATTAATTAACATGCATTAATTTATGTTAAGAATATTAGTTTCAGTAGATCTTAAAAATATAGTCTGGCTTTATTTTTCATAAGTTAAATTACCAATAGATTTATCATCAATATTACATGAAAGAAAATCCGATTTTGCCTTTTAGATCTAGATCGCATAGTGGCAGATAGCAAAGGTGTCTCATTCTTCTCCTACGGTGAAAGCTGATGTAACTTCTGCGTTTTTGCGGATTTATGTCATTATAGATTTGCAGCAATTTGTAATTTTTAAAGACCCACTTGTTATGTGTCGCGCAGTTCAGATAACTTAACGTAAAGAAGAAACGTGAAAAACAGAAAAAAACATGCTTAATTAATAAATACCTAAGTAAACAGTGCTTACTTAGTAAATTTTAGACCCGAAGTGACATAAACAACCCACTGGTTAGAACATGGGCTTAGGTAACTCAACTTGGCGAACTCAGTGTCAACCGTCTTCAATTTAGAACTCTACTTTGTATAAATCTAGAAACCAATGCAATTTAACCATAACTATACAGATTGAAAATTATGGAAGGTATCTATTCAGTGGAACTATACAACGTTGTGAAAATTGTTCCAAAACAAGCTCATCTGCTGAGTGAGTAGTGATTAGTGGATACATGGTGACGTTTGAGTGTCAATATTCCACAGGAAATACTAAACGCGGCCATTATTTTCGCGAAAAAATTTTGCAAGTTCCTTGCTCCGCCCGCCCACATTTACTGCTGAGTAGCTCACAGTATGTCTTAAGGTAGCGCTCAGCAACAAAACTCATGTTTGGCGCTCAGCTCATGCAATAAATAGCAATACCACTTTAATTGTTTATCAAAGAGACATCAAAAAAACCTATTTACAATACAGTTCAGCACTTTAATGTGAATGTGTCGAATTATATGACCATGTCGAATTTCCTATTCACACTAATTTTGTTTTTGACCTAGCTCAGCGAAACTTCAACCGATTTTGATGATCTTGGTATCAATAGAAAGATCTTTCAAAAATCTAGACGTGATTAATCCTCGATTTTTCATTTTTATTTTTGATTTTGCAAAAAATAGATTTTTCAAAAATCAGTCGTGTTTGAGCGACTACAAAAAGTGCTGCGGGCCAAAATTTGAAAATCGAAAAACTTTCACGTCTGCATTTATATTTTTTATTTCATTGTGCAAATTTTCAACTCAATCGCAAACGGCAGCTGGGACCCAGGTCCAAAAAAAGTAGTCGATTTCGCTACGCAAAAATGTAAGGTTTGCCCACACGTTTCACTTTTTCAAAAATTAGACCTTTCCTAGGACTGCATATTTCCATTGAAAAAGTTACAAAAAGCCATACTAAAATTTTTAAGAAATTAAATCAAAAATTTGACTGCTTTGTCAGCTTTGTGGGTTTTTCATTTTGGATTTGCTATTTTCACGGCTAAATAACTCAGCAAAACTTCAACGTATTCTCAAGTTTAATACATCAATTTAAAGCTAAAAAACCGCATATTTCAATGATATGAGTAATCATTTTATATGGAAACTAAAAATTTTTCGCTACGGCTACAAAACTGCTAAAAAAATTTTTTTATCACAATATATGCACACCAAATGAAAGCTATTTTTATTTTGAACAACTTTCCTTCAAGACATCATGGTCAAAAATGTCGCTGAAAAAACTTAAACGCCAAAGTCGGTTCCCCTGAGCGCCACCTTAAGACAAAAATTGTTAACTTTTGAACCTATTTCAACGACAAATTTATTATTTAAATAAATTTAAAAGGATCGAAGCAAAAAATAACTTCATAAGTATAAAAAACTTGATCTCATCGATTTTCGAACTCTGATCGGCGCTAACCACTACACCATTGAGATCTTCGCTTAGATAACACCTTCTAATGTGATCAGAATGTCTGTGTTTCGATACGGCACCTGAATGAACATTTTGCAATATGCTGCAGATCCTGATACTGAGAGCAGATAGAAATCTAATGATATTATGCAGAACTGAGAGGTAGGTACCTGTCGTTCTAGTGATAATTATCGCTATAAATTTGACCTACCCAGATTAACGTAACAATTTCAGATTCTGAATATCGTATATATGTGGTAGGGCAGGTTGAGACACCGGGCTGTTCTGGACAGCCCTAGATTCTATCGAGACAACTGTCTGCCCTAGTGTATATAGAGACAGAGGGTTAACAATAGAAGGCTGGCCACTTATCTAACTGGCGGCTGTCCACGTAAGACCCTCATAAATATTCGCACCTAACTTGACCTTTGTGACTCGCACCTAACTTGACCTTTGTGACTCTTAGTCTAGTCGTCAGTTTTATCTAAGCTATTAGTTTTTATTAATGCAAGAATAATGCTAGTATAGACACAATTGAAAAGGCAGAGAAATGTACACATACGCATAAGAGTTTACAAGTTGCAACATGGAACATTATTATGACATTTCGTACTACATTTCAATCCAGCCTTCGACTGGGCTTTCGAACACGGTTCGAGTAATAACTCGGTTCGATAAACCAGCTTCGACCAGACTTTCCGGAATAGGCCTGTTTCATGGAGAAATAGGCCCGTCCTGAGACTTCCAAGTGACACTAGAGGCAGTCTTTTGCAGTACACGGGCCGGCATATTTCGATTTTTATGTAATTGAAATAGATAGGGTTTGAAATCGCTAGTGTCACAAAGGTCAAGTTAGGTGCGAATATTTATGAGGGTCTTCAGGGATTGGGTCTCATTTTATAAAACGTCTCATTTTATAAAATCTTAATCCGCGGCCAAAGTTTTGTCTGATTATGGAGCTGTCTCATTTCATAAATTGCCGTCTCATTTTATAAAACGGCGGCTTGCCCTTTGTGTGCAAGGTGACCACAATTAGTGTTAACAACAGAGACAAACAATGAACCTTGTTGTTTTTAATAAACCCAGTACCTTCAGTACCTACAGTTACTGTAGAGCTATGCTGATGTTAATACTGATTTATTTATACCAGTAAAGTAGTGTACTTACACTTTTCTTGTATTTTTTGTACTGGGTACCAATCTGGGTACAATTTCCCCCCTGTCAGACACCCACACCTACAACAATATTTCTAGTTTTTGTGGCCAAGGGGGCATCACAAACGTAACTTAAAAAATCGTACCACATAAATAATTAAATGATTCAAAAACTGAAACTAATTCTCGTGCATTTGACTTATGTATATATTATTCTATAATGTCGTAATTAAAAATGTAAATTTAAAATACTGCCACCCCCATTTATGACAACTTACACTCTAGACTCTAAACTATAAACTATTGGGCTAGAGCGGTCACGAAGGTAATTAAGGGATTAATATTTGATAAAATGAGACGATATTTTATAAAATGAGTCGTTTTATAGGGACGGTCTGGTTTTCGAGAGGCAATTATTTTGGGTCTTATGATACCCAACGTTTTCAGTGGACAGCCGCAAATTAAATAAGTCGCCAGCCTTCTATTGTTAAACCTCTGCGTTAAACCAAGCGTGCGTGGCTGCAAGACTGGGTGCAAAAATTTAGTTTGCAAGTGTCAAAAGGCTGGATTAAAATGTAGGACGAAATGTCATGATAATGTTCCATGTTGCAACTTGTAAACTCTTATGCGTATGTGTACGTTTCTCTGCATTTTCAATTGTGTCGATACTAGCATTATTCTTGCATTAATAAAAACTAATAGCTTAGATAAAACTGACGACTAGACTAAGAGTCACAAAGGTCAAGTCAGGTGCGAATATTTATGAGGGTCTTACGTGGACAGCCGCCAATTAGATAAGTGACCAGCCTTCTATTGTTAAACCTCTGTCTCTATATACACTAGGGCAGAAAGTTGTCTCGATAGAATCTAGGGCTGTCCAGAACAGCCCGGTGTCTCAACCTGCCCTACCACATATACACGGCCCGCAAGGCCGCAGCCCGTATTATGTAAGGGGGCCTCGTAAGAAAGTTCCGAAGAGATTCACAATGGAACTATTTTTGGAACTGTAAATAGCTGTAAATAGCTCAAAAATAGTTTCATCTTCTCTGTGCTGTAAAAAATCTTGAGCCTTGGGCGTCAGTTTTGGAGCACGTATTTGAGTCTAGCGAGGAATTCTTAGTGGAAAATCCGCTTTTCGTGGCTTTCCAACGGCTTAATCAGTGCAATTAGCTAATTTATGTAATTGTTTAATAAAAGACGCTAATCACACCAACCACATAGTTATCAGTGTTTATCCCTGTCATGTAGCTTTTAAGGTGGTGAAAATAGGGAAAGCATCCCATCATTAGTTATCGATTGATTGACAAATCAATCTGATTCGCTGTCAAACTGACAGTTGTCAATTTTTTCCTGAAACGATCAAATTATTGCCTCTCAGGAGCAATGGTCAGATCAAGGTTGGATGCCGCGCGATACCTACCGTTATTTTAATAATGGAATTATGTTTAATATTAATATTCATTTTATTGTTGTTTAATTTTTATTGTTTAATATTAATATAAATACAGTTCTCAATTTATTTTTATTTTAATATTAATATAAATAACTTTCGTAAACTTTTTTGAATTTAAATGGGCCGCGGGCTCTGGGGTTCGACCTTCACGGCGGACACGGCGGGCAGCACGGACTCAGGACGGGCAGGATGGCGGACTGAAGGGACGGCACGGACGCGACAGGGGCGACCGGGGGCATGGGCGCTACGGAGCTGCGAGCGACAGGGGGGACCGGGGCACGGACGGACGGACAGCACGGGCGCACGGCGACACGGGGAGACGCGAGCGGACTGGCGGGCCAAGCGTGAATACGCGCGGCGGACAGGGGGGCACGGTGGTGGCGAGCAACACGCCGAGCCGGACGGCTAGGGGGCACAGGCGGACAAATGCGCTGAATGGCGCGGTGGCAAAATAAAGGCCCTAATGGGCGCTAAAAAGGAAAGCAGGGCACAGGAGCCTCTGGCGCTGAAACAGTCAATACCGGATCTGGAGCCACAGAGGGTTATCTCGCTCACTGGCAAAAATAAGGCTGAGTCGGTTTGGGGAATACTAATATATTGAAAATCAGGCAGGATATACAGGGCGGTAATGGGCAACGTACTTCAGGGGAGCAGAGGAGAGTTCTTCGGACCGACCGTCCGCTGTAAAAGTTTCTGAACCAACTGACCTAGCTACAACTTGGGGGGCGGCTTTTTTCTTTGTAGTGCTTTGTCGGGATCTACCGATCCCGAATCTAACCAATCACGTTCGGCCATTCTTAGGCCCGCCTACCTATATATTTCAGTTGATCCTACTGAGTTTGGGGGGTCGAGGGCTGCTGGCCCTCACACCTCGGTAAATATAATCATCGGGCCAAAATAAGTCCTTTCAAGGACCCTTGATTCCTGGTCGTCCCAGGTATCACAAATTTCTGCTCAATCCTGTAGGCCGACCAGGTAACTTAAACACTTCAGTTACCTAAATTAGGACGAAATTGGAAAAAAATCGAATAATGAAACGAAAAGGAGAGATAGGGGGAAAGGAGTATTACCGAGTCGAACCGAATTATTACTTAACAACTTCATTAATATTACGTATTACTAAATTGTATACTTCATTACATGTTGTGCGAACTTAAGACTTAATCGCCATACTTAATTATTATGCATTATGGGCTGCGGACCCATTCAAAACTTGATGTGTGCAACTACAGTAATCCTCTCACTAAAATTAGGGTTGGACCACCCTAATTCTTACACTTTCTTCTGCTCCCAAAAAACATAATTACGAATACCGAAAAGGTTCAAAAACGAGTCCATTACATATATCTGAAAACAAGGATTAAAACGACATCAAACATTACCAAATTACGGTTACTAATTACAGAATTATAACGTTATAAAATTAGGGTCCAAAACTGCATTCTTCACGCCTACGATTCAGCTCAAATTCGCCCAAACTGTACAAATCCATATGTTTCACGTTCGACAAAACTATCTAATTGCTTAGTTATTAACCGACCCACTTCGTTACTTGCTGCTTTTTAGCTGGCTTCTAGCTCAGCAATATCTTAACATAATATTTTGACTTAGCCCAGATATTGTTTACAAACATCGACTGCTGGGCTTCTCACTACTCTCAGGGGGGCTTACAAATCACTGCTTAAATTAGGTTAATTATGCACGACCCTCAGACAATACGGACAATAATCAATACCAACAATCACTAAGAATACAGGGGCAATTAATGACGACAAACGGCTTTAATTATTCACAAGGAGCAATAGGGAAAGGGGCGGATACTGGTTAGGGACATTATTACGTATTAGCTGCAGCATGTATATAAGCTGACTGCTGAGGAAAAATGTTCTGGGGTTCGACCCCCTTTTGTTGCCCCCCCTGGCAACCGATGTGTACAACTTAGTTTTGAGAATAATAATCTGCCTCTCTTATCATACTAAATCGATTGGGATGAGTGAAATATTTTAAACGACTTTAAACGACTTTTAAACGACTATCTAAACGAAAAACTACTATTATCTCAGTTGGCAACGAAAATCTGCGGGATGCCCCGCGGTGTAAGATCCCCGCGGGGCGGGGCGGGGCAGCGAAAATCCGGCCCGCGTCCAACTCTGCCCTGGCCCCTGTCCTTTTTAGGGGCAATATTTATTTGTTTGCAATAAATACATTTTCATAAGGCAGTAACATGTTTTTTGTGACTGTAACAATTATTTTAATTTATTTAGGTTCATTTCTGACGTTTTGAATACGTGTGTTATCAAACGAAGAAAAATTCAAGTTAAGTACGACTTTCCACGGTCCAGCTGTACAACTGCACTTTACCAGCAAAGTCGAACAATTACTCACTGAAACATTTTGGTTCCAAAAATTGAATTGGTAACTCATGTTGATCAAATTGGAGGGAATTCTACACACAATTTGACTACAATTTCTCACAATTAGGGGAAAAAGTGTTTTGTTTTTAGGATAACATTTGTTTATTATAACTGAACTGTATTATTAAAGAAACATGAATCTAACCAATGAAACCGTTATAACGGACGAGCTACTCCAGGACGTTTTTATCGCCGGAGTGGTGACCTGCCTGGCTTCTGTCACCTTGGCCAGTTTCAATTTCATCATCATTCTGGTGATTTGCTCCTTCAAGGATCTCCGCGAACAAGTGACCTATGTTTTGGTTCTGATGCTGGCCATAAACGACGCAATGGCGTGCATCACCATGAACTTGTTTCGGGGCACGGAAATAATACTGCTGGGACCCCCGAAATCCATGAAACTGTCCGATATCCTATTCTACGACCCCTACTGCCAGTGGGCCGCAGCATTTGGCTGGAGTTTGGTGTTCGCGTCTTCTTTCGGTCAAGGATTTATAGCTTTGAATCGACTAATCGCTGTCTACTTGCCAGTAGCCTACAGAAAAATCTATACCGTCAAAAATGCCGTTATTTTGTGGATCGCCGTGGTTTGGGTTCCCAGTTTTGTCATAAATTTAGGGCTAGCGGGCTCCAGAGTCTTCGGCAGTTACGGTTACTTGCCAAGTTTCGGAATATGTTGTATCGACGGTCGTAAAGCGGCTTGGAAGCTATTTGTAGACACTTTTTTCGTGTACATACCTTGTATTTTCATGACTGTAGCGTACGTCGCTATTTACTTGCGCATACGGTTCGCATCTTCAGCTGCTTCGAAAGCCGAACTTCGAAAACGGGCCCACGGGTCAAAAATGATGTTTTTTTGCTTCATCGGATTTGTGATTTGTACAGTACCGGCTCCAGCATACACTTCTTGGGCCTCAGAGACAGGGGGACTGTACGTTACAAAGAGCCATGGACTACTCATGTATTATGTAATGGTTTTATATGCTTGTAATTACGGCACCAACCTGGTATTTTATATGCTGTTCAACGCTACGTTTGCCGAGAAAATCAAGAAACTGCTGTGCAGGTTGATGAAAAAGAACCACATTTGTTCCGCTGCGTGGTCTGAAACTGACATTGCTTCAAATAGAGTTCAACCAGTAACCTATGTTAACCGCATATCTACTGTATGTAAGAATTAGAAAGATTGCACGATTTGGGAGTGACTAAACGGTTTGCGTATTACCTTGCACAGTTTCTGACCGTTTATTAAACAAGGTATGCAATATTATGTTAACTACTAAAAAAACTATCAAGCTACAGTCATCTCATGTGGTGGTGCTAAAAGGCTGCGTAACAATGAATCAGGGCATTTATGTTGTGCAATTTCACAAGTCTTACAGTTGTACCAATTATTGTGAGTGCGAAATCAGGTGATTTTTGTTCCTTCTAGAGAAGGAACTATTGTTTTGAAATCAACTCTGCGTAGTGTAAAAGTAGCAGTCACATGTTACTCAGCGCATATGATTAACGTGTAAAGTCAGTATGGGATCCGGTGTCACGGGGTAAATCTTCCCCCCGAGTGAAACTTCCCCCCGGAAGAAACACCCCGGGGTAAATCTTCCCCCCGGAAGAAACACCCCGGGGTGAATCTTCCCCCCGGAAGATTTACCCCGAAGAGAAATTCAGCCCTATTTAACGCAGATTTTGCCACTTAGCCCGGTTCATTCTTGTCCGTAAGTACAGTACCGATCAGAATTAACTACCTATGATGCTGCAGTCAGCGTCACTGATCGAGCCGTAGCGTCACTGACTGCAGTCACTGCATTGACGTCACAGGTCCAACAAATTGGACATGTTTACTGAATTTTATAAGTGACTCCGGAGTAACACACCGGAGTAGTCAGTGACACTTGGCAACCTAGAGAAACTGGTTTGGCTGTCTGTCTGGCATGACTAATGTGTACGTGATTCCGGAGTCATTGACTCTGACTCCGGAGTAACTTATTCAGTAAACATGTCCAATTTATTGGCCCTGTGACGTCAACGCAGTGACTGCAGTCAGTGACGCTGTTTCTCGATCAGTGACGCTGGCTGCAGCATCATAGGTAGTTAATTCTGATCGGTACTGTAAGCAAATCACCTAAAATTTCACTGCGATGATAACTGATACTGAACGCAAGTTTCTGCAAAATTTCGTGCCACGATGTTTATTTTAGGCCGAGTTCTGGGCCATCTAAAACGGAAAATTTGGATTTGGTGCACATTTGGAGCCAGGTCCAAAAGTGAACCGGCCATGCCCTTGACTCCACCAGTCCGCTTTTCAAGGCATTGACTAGTGCACTAGCGTTTTTGAACCATCATATTTACAAAAATTAAACTCAAGTGTATAAAAAATTTTAAAATCATTCAGTGTATGGTGAGAAAACCATATACAAAAAGGCGCAAGAATGACACCATAAAACCCTAAAGGGTATTACTTAAAGTGATATAACAAGCCCAACTGCGCAAAATCTTCATAATATAACACACTTCAAGACATGGCCAGAGCCATAAACCTTTGTCATTATAGCTTATACCTGATTCAAATTATGAAAACGTATAATTTCAGCCACTAAACCTGCAAAATCTCAGTCAAAAGGTTTTAAATAGTGAAGTTTAATCACTCTGCAGCCATTTTTATTGAAAAATTTTCATTTTAAACTTGGTCTGTTTTAGCGTCACTTTTGAAGCAGGCAACACTGTCAACACTGGCAAACAACAATATAAGTAAAAGTTTTACTTGATGTAAAAGCATGAATTTTCAGAATCTGAGTGGCTGAGTGGTAGTGTGTTAGATTTGTAACCATGAGGCCACTCTTCACCTACTCTTATTTTTTTGACTTTTCATTTTCACCAACTGCTGAACATCTACTGTAAGAAGACAAGTGAAAATACAAGGCATTCGGTAGTGACAATGCAACTTTGGTAGAAGACGTGTAAAACACACCCGCACATAAACACTTTAACGCTAGCAGTGTGTAGATACCAAAATCAAAATAAAGACCTATTGGCTGTGGCCCAACAGAAAAATATCTAAAACGTCTCACAGACACAAGATGTTCTCACAGCACTGTTGAAACTGTCTGTTACAAATTCTACCTTTTCAAGTATTTTGTGGTCTATTAGGCCCTAAACTGCACCAACAACCATTATCATGGGGCCAAAACACATTTTGGAGACTTAAAACCCACAAAGAGCCTTTTTTCATTATAATTGCACATTATACAACTTTCACAAAAAACCCAGAAAATGATTGCATAGCTTTGTAATGAGGATACTATTTGGTGCAAAATTAGCACCTGTGCACATTCGGGGTTCACATAAGGCCAAACCCAACATTAGGTGTTTTCTAAAACACTTATTTTCTTTTGAGCGCAGCTTCAAGTTACAGAATTAGCATATTCGAAATCAGCGAAAAATTCTGAGTTTAGGACTGCCAAAAATGTACTACTTTTACGCTGAAAATTCGTAATTATTCAAGATTTTCCAAAAAAACTGGTCATGGGTCCTGTCCGCTTGCACAACACCGTTTTTTAAGTTTGAAAACTTTCGTGTAGAAGTGTACATTGCTTCTTGCATGAATTCTATTGAAATTTTTGTCAATTATAGTGGTCAGACTCCTCTGTCGTTTGGTATAATTTTTTAGACGAGACTTGCATCGCAGTGAGAGTTACATGCATGTGAACACGCTAATGGTGCATATTTGGGCTGTTTCACCTTCAGCTTCTCTACTATATGTTAGAATTGACTAAACACAAAACTAATATTACAAACTTTGGTCATCATAGTCAACTTTGGCTTAACCTCAAACAGTAACACAACTTTGTCCAGGTAAGTAAGTTATTGACTAAAGATTTACAGTTCCAACATGTGCTAACTGCTAAGCAAGTGATGAGGAAAAAAAACTATAGATTTTAGGGGCTAATTAAAAAAGGGGGGAAAAACAAATAAGAAAAGTAAAAGAAAGGGTCATCTTTCATAGTTCGAATAGTTGCGTCATAATTAGAGGGACAATATGCGTTAAATTGGGCTGAATTTCTCTTCGGGGTAAATCTTCCGGGGGGAAGATTTACCCCGGGGTGTTTCTTCCGGGGGGAAAATTTACCCCGGGGTGTTTCTTCCGGGGGGAAGATTCACTCGGGGGGAAGATTTACCCCGTGACACCGACAGCTCTTTTTTTAAAGACGAGTCGTTTTTTATACAATTTTTAATGAAATAATAGTCAACAACACTTTTGCACATACATTAAGCTGTCATTTTGCTAGAATTTTGTGATTTAAATTTTTATCGTATGGTAAATTTTCAGACTAGATACACATGCTAATCGTCTAGACTGACGTTTGTTTTCGTCCTTTCTTTCTACATATTGATAACCAAACATCGCTCGCTACGCATCGAAGCGGAGTGGTCGAGTGGTCAAAAGCGCTAGTAACGAAATCTGTTACAGGTTACATCACGGGTTCAACCCCAGGCCCCAGGTGTTGTTTTTTGCAAAAAAATTACGCAACTTTTGTTTGCAAAAACCGTTTTGACAAAACATTTCTTTGTCAAAATATGCAATAAGATATTTTTGGCAGCATGGCATGTGTTTTCGACAAATTTGTTGAATTCAACACCTATCAAGCACTAAAACTAAATCAAGTAAAGTTACACATGTATTACTGCTTTCTGTTTCTACACATGGAAGATGGAAAAAAACAAAAAGGAGAAGCTCTTTCGGGTAAAATAAGCAGAATTTTAACTCGGCGAAGGAACCTTGCCCCCTTTTGGGGCCTGCTTGTTGTAATGGCTTTATACGACGAATTTGTAACAGAGTCATTTTTTTTTTTTTTTCTTTTTATTATTTTTTTTTTTTTTTTTATTTTTTTTTTTTTTTATTTTTATTTATTTTTTTTTTTTTTTTATAATTTTTTTTTTTTTTTTTTTTTTTTTTTTTTTTTTTTTTTTTTTTTTTTTTTTTGATAATCGGGCCCTGATTTTGCACTTACAATCGTAACACTTGAAAAGTTGATCAACAGATCCAGATTGGCTGACGGCTTTGTTAAACGGTCCCGTATCGGCACATTGCAGCAGGGGAGATGCGGAGGGGGGACCCCCAAAGTAGTGGATCCGGGGGGCTGGGCCCGAAATCCAAGCAAAAGTGTGAATGCATTTTATCGAAATCGGGTATTCTTAGTTGATTAGGTGGGGGGGTGGGGAGTGTAATACTTTGCATATTATCTGCTCTTCGACAAAAATCGACCTACATAATTGCTCTTCGACAAACATCGACCTACATAATTGCAAAGGTAATCTGAAAGAATTACGATGATCTGAAACTGTAGAGGTGAAATCACGAGGACCCTAACGCACTGTCGGTCTACCCTTTCTTAAACTAACCCCATGAACTTAAAAGAATCGAAAACACATTGCCCATGAGCACTTTAATCGATCCATTATAATATATTAACATACAATACCTTTTACAGACAGTTTCCACGAATAAATAGTCTTTAAATATTTCTCCGAATTGCATGCGACAAACACGTAGACCAACACGTTCCGACAAAACTTGAAAGCACACGAGACTACTGACGCACACGGCCGGTTCCAAACAAACCCCCAAAAAACCTGGGGTGTCACCTGACGCAAGGCGCCCTGTATTTCCACAGTACTGCATGCACTATCATTAGATTACATACCACACTCAGATAAGCATACGAATACAGGTTATGTATATATGTATATTGACGCTACGGTGACACAATCCAAATATAATAAACTCTGACCAATCGCATAAGAGTAGATGATTAAGATTATTTTCAAGCTTTTGAACAGATAAGCTATATCAGTAATAAGCTTTAAAATCTACTCTTAAATCTTCAAGTCACATTCAAGTAAATACATACACAGATAATGAGATACACAGTTTTTATAGAGACACTCAGCTAGCTGCCATTACGTTCAAATAAATTTCAAAATTAGCTATTATTAGCTAACTGTATAAACCAATTCGAACCAATTTTTTGCTAATTTAAAGCCAACAGTTTTTACATAGCAGCACGCATGCATATATTGATACACGCACAGTAAAACGGCGAGAGACGACCACTAAACTGACCAATTTGGCACAAAACCCACGAAAATACACCAAAAACTGTCAACGAAAGAAATCATTAAGTCACCAAAAAACTTAAAAAAAAACCGAAACCATGCTGAAAGTAACTCACAGTTAAAAGGTTTAAAAAATGCTGAGCATTACTAAAATTTATCACTCTGGTTATAATAAAAAACACACTTTTAAACTACCAAAAAAAGAAAAGACCAAAAACATCGCAAAAATTATCACAAAAAATAAATAAACAATATCATAAATACATTTATAATTAATATTATATTATTATAATATAATTAAAAATAGAGTTCATTGAAGAGAATGTTTCTGCATGCAAGCAGTGTTCAAAATATACAATAAAAATAAAAAAATAGTGGCAATAAAAATTTAACGTTGCAGAAACCACAAAAAATGCTATCTCTTAAATTACGCAAATTTTCAAAACTTTCAGAGCAACTTCATCATTATATTATCACTCCGAATTCAAAAGTTTCGAAATATTTTTCGGAACAATAAAATCTGTTATGAAAAAACAAACAACCAACCAGTATTTGGAATTGCACATAGAACAGGATAGATCAAAAATATACAAAAAAACCATTTGGTATAGAGTTTCAAACATCAGCAAAAGTAACGCAGAGATAAAGAGTATTCAAATATACACAAATTTAAACTTTTTAATACAGAAATTACAAACGGTGTACTCTTGTTGCTGTTTCATTAATTATTACATTACAGAGCCCAGAAAACAGAATTCCAATAATAATATAATATGGTACTTACAAATAACCGCAGAAAAATAGCAAAAATCACCGAACCTAATTTTAGCTATGGCATACCATTATGTATATATTCAAGTGCAAATACATTATCAAGAGTACAGTACTAATGTCGTAACTCATTACTCACAAAAGAGCAAGAGTTACAAACTTACGTTACTCTTGATATCAGTTACAGCTAACAATAGCATTAAATACAAATACAATATTATAATTCAAAGAATGAATGACAAAAAAAGAAAAAACAATCTGCACAAACAAAAGCATTTAAGCCACAAAAATAGAAGATCAGCACAAAAAACGAGATATAATTGTTAAATTAACAATTAAATTAATTAATATAACAGCTAGTTCCGTGTGACAGTAGTAATGCAGTAATCTATTGTTAATCGAAAATAAATACAGTATGCACATTACCATACAAAGATTCACAGCACACCAGGAAGGATAAAAAACACAAAATCTAAGCGACAAGCATTTTTGTAATAAATCAATTTCACTCTAACCAAGCACTGAACTTTTTGATAGACTAAAATATGTTTAAAACTTTTCGAATATGTTTCACAAAACATACATTGTTAAGCTGAAAGCTATATGAAAGCTAGTTGCTATAGAACTCAAATAAATTAAAATTATAACTTCAGGACTCTCTATGAGTGAATACAAAAAGTAAGCCAGAATCGTATATCACCTCAAACTAATCATTATTTGTCTGTAGCTGACTAAATAGAAAGAATATAAATAAGCATGCAAATATTCACAAACAAGTCTTAAACAAAAACAACAGACAAAACTACAGTATAAGCGAATTATGAATATTTATAATAATACAACATTTTTGAAACAGATTTTCAATATAATTCCGGTGACATTGGCACACAACAAAATTTTCAAACATTCAAACGCATAAGCGTAGTTCAAATTATACATACAGTGTACTGTACTCACAAGTACAAAAAAGATTGATTCCCTTACTTGAACCTTTAACCTACCAAAGATGCACGGGGTACGAAGCAAGCTTGGCACAAAGTCAGCCAACAGAAGTCTCACAAAATGAGTTTAAGCAACATTTGGCATTTCGCTCAAAAATGCGATACAAGATAACAACCACAACTACATTGTGGGTTGAGGTTAAACAAACGTGAAATATATTTTTTGTTCATCTACAATAATATATAGTCATATAGAGCACATAAAAAACGTAAGTAAGAAAAAAGTAAGAATTTTTAGTACAACCGAAAATACTGATAATGATGATAGTAGAATGGAATGAGATTAGAATTTATACTAACACTTAACCATGAAAATATTTAAACTGCATTTGCACAAGACAGGCAAAAAAGCTAGACAAATATTAGCACAAAACCAGTGAATAAATTACATTAATTTCAACAATTCACAGAATCAAACATGATGGACCGCACGAGTTAATAATCCCTTTGTGTACTCTTGACAATACAATAATATATATTAAATATATATATTTAATAGTACAGTACAATAACATTACATACGTATATACTATTTATAGTATAGCCATACTTTTCCAAAAAATTAAAATAAAATCACCACGGAATTCGAACTCACACGATGCTGGCTTACTAAAAACACCAAATTCACTACCACAACACTGAGCCACAATATTTTTGCCAAAATGTGACATGTTTTTTGACTTGGCCCTAGTTCTCAATATTAACCGAAAAAGTTGAACTTGCAGAGACCTCGACTGGATTTGGGAGAATCAAGCTGAAAAAAGTGGAGCAATAATATTATGCGAAAACAAAATGATTTTTCTAAAAATCCCAAAGAATTTAAACTAAAATATTAAAATTTATCAGATATATAATATTGATACGCTATTGATACGGTATTAATTAGTATTATTAATTAACTATATCATTTCCAATTTCGTTATTAGTCTGAATAAATTGCCCATTAGCAAACCAGCATTCTATCACCAGTCATAAGCAGTATGGCCAGTCAAGTACGGACATAATATTATTATTATTATAGGTTAAAGGTTAGAATTAGCCTAGGTTACAAAAATCAACCAGAGGCCACCAGCCATTGAACCAGAAACGCAGCAATCAAGGCCAGCAGGGAGAATGCCAGCAGAATCATCATGGCGTACTGTTTGTCGGACCACTCCTCGCGCATCTCCTGGCTCAGAGGGTCGCTCGGGGAGTTGCCGCTGCCGGTCCCGCTGGCGCCGCCGGAGTCCACTGACCTGAAATAAAAAGAATATGAAAGAGAAAATGAGAAAAAGAAAAAAACAAAAACGAAAACAAAAGGAAAAGAAAAAGAAAACATAAAAGCAATAAGAAAAAGAAAAAAGAAAGAAATAAATGATAGACTATGTAGACTTTTTTGTAGAAACAAAAAAGAACAGAAAGAAAATGAAAAGAGCAAGAAAATAAAAAGAAAAGTAAATGCCGAGACTAGGTACACTTTTAGCAGAAAAATGTAAATGCCTTCAGTATTGCTGCGATCAGAAAACGAGTATGGCAGTCAGCAACAGACGAAAAGCTTTAGGCAAGTTTAATTTCTTGGCAAATCAGCTCTGAAAGTCCATTATTTACAATAACAACCCTAACGTCAGTTAAACCTAGCTATTGTTGATAAAAATTATAAAAACGACACTGACACGCTACAAGTCTGTCAACAATATTTGACCAAAAAATCATTAAATCACAAGCAAAGTCCGACCAAAAATGTTGAACACTGAAACAAAAACATTTAATTTCATTCTAAAACTAAAGATCAAATTTAAGCCATCAAAACAGCACAGCGAGTAGCTGCTAAGATCCCGCCACCAGTTTTCTCACAGTGTTCAACATTTTTCGGCCAGTCAAAGTTTAGTATTTCGGCGCATACTTCTGTGGTGCAATTGTTGGGCAGGCGAAAGTGACTGGGCTGCAAAATGGCCCACTGACTTCGTCCCCACAGGTGGCCTGGCGGATGACGCAGACACGAGCGCGGTAGGTCACGCCGGGGGTCAGGTTGGTCGCTTTGTAGGCGCACAGAGGGCCCTGGTAGACCTGCAATGTAAATATCACATACTACATTTATTACAACATAGGGCTTGGCTGGATTTGCTAAAAAACTAAAAAAAAACTGCGAAACTTACTTGTGTTATTTTAGTGTCATGACTGTTAACTACTTGTTGTACTCTTGATAGTCAAAATCTATTCTTTTCGTAAGTAACACGTACCATTTCTCAAGTGGTGCAACTATTTTTGGAAGACATTAGATTTCTAGACCAACTTTATAAACCAATTACCAACTTTATAAACCAACATTTAGTTGGTAATAAACGTAGCATCAGACTTGTTTATAATAATATAGTAGAAATTATAAACATTAGCATGAACAAGGTAATGTCATGTCGAATGAGCTTCATTCGAGTTCGAGACATAATTCTATTTCCTGTGAACGCTCGCTATCTTTTAAGTACATCTCTTCACTGATTGGCTAATGATTTTCCAAACTTAGGTTTGGCCCGTTTGGGCTAAGGAATATTCTTAGGCTCGGGCTTAGTCTTAGGCTCACGCTTAGACTTAGAAAGCAATAGCCAAAGAATACGCCATAACATTTCGAATTTTCAATGCGAGCGTTCACAGAGACTCGAAGGACGTACGTCCAAAAGTACGAATATAGTCACCTCCACATGCGAGTCTAACACGTCAATGACTTTTTTGTATGATTTTTTCCTAATTTTGCCAAGTGAACGCAAATACGGCTGTAAGTATGAATCGATCCAAAGGGGTGCATTGGTAGCCATACCGTCCTATAATCTTCCTGTGGCAATCGTGTGTTGAGAAGCTGTAGCTGGTAGATCAGTTTATCGCTGGGCGTCAGACCCGCAACCTTCACGGCACTCCACTCGATTTGACACGACTGATCGACCACTTCGCTGGCACGGGGAACGCCTAGAAATAACGCAAACGTGCGTAACATTACGAGTCACTTTTCAAAATCCACCTTGTGAACATATTAACCAGAAGACATTCCTTTACAGGATTAAACGGACTGGACTTATTTTAAACAGAGGTTCTGAAACGAAATATCGGGCTAAACGAGTTAAAATACGCAGCGGCCGCTTTTCAGGCCGAACTCGTTCCTAAACTACTACTGGACTAAACGCATTTAACATGCACGCTTAAGATTAGCATGCGTAGCTAAGTCCGTTTAGTCTGACCAAACTAAAAAGCAGCGCGCTAAAATTTCAAATTCGTTTAATCTGGAAGTTTAAGAATGGCACTTTTTAGTATAATTTTTAAACCGCTTAGTCCGACTAAAATTAACCCTTTATTCCGGCAAAAGAATGGGTCCTAGGTTTTCTATTTCAAGTTTCATCAATGTTGAACCCTAAAATTTCACTACTAATCACTAAAAAATACACTTTCGTCAATCTTGTGTTTAAAGTTAATCTAGTTAATCTAATCTACTTAATAACATTTACGAAAAGGACTCTCATCAATCTCACTGCTCCGTTAATGGCAGCCATACCCCAGCTTACTTTTCAACGGAGGCGGCGGCGCTCGTTGGGTGTTAAAGGAATAGACCTGGGACCATGGCCCGGTGCCGCCGGTCTGGCTAGTGGCCCGGATACGGAATTTGTACACAGTGCATTCGCTCAGGCGCAGTACTTTGTGCAGGTGACTGGGGCCTTCGTAGACTGGCGAAAAGCTGCAACAAAAATACCGATACAGAGATGAATATAAAGCAAAATAATCACAAAAAAATATTGAGATGAGACTGAACCCTTTAGATTGAGGTACTCCGATAAGGCTTGTCTTATCTTAACCGCAATAAATTATGAGAGCCTGAACGAATACTATCAAAAAAACATTGTCAAGAGTGCAAAAAATTTGGCCGGAGGCGTTCCAAAATTTTGATTCCGTGACACAATATGACGCTAACCATGAAATGCCGAAAATCAGTCTTAGCTCAGTCTTGCAAACGCGGTCTAAGGGCAACATTGTAATCTATGTAATACGTGTAGCATATTTGTGTTGTATATTTCGTTACAATTTTACTGAAACAGAACGTCTTAGACTGGTTTTAGCGTTAAACAAGACTGTCTTTATGTATTCCATCCCACAGCCATTGACATAATATTCTAATATTGTCCTCTGCTGCCCACCTGCCATTCTTATTCTCCATCTCGAGCGCATAGGACAGCTGTTCCTGCCCGTTGTGACTGCCATTGGACCAGCGCAGGCGGAGACTATTGTGCCCAGCGGCCAAACACTCCAGGGCGGGCGGGGCCGGCGGGAGACTGAACGTGGTCACCTTCAGCAGATTACTGTAGCCCCCGATGCCCACGTCGTTCACTGCTTGCACACGGATTCTGCAGTAGAAGAGGTCAGATGGCAATCCAATGGATTAGGTGGTTGTTCCAGAATGGCAATATTTTTATGGTAAGATTATTTTCAAAGCTTTGTTTTAGAACAATCAGTACAGTAGGAACAAAATGGCTAGCATTTTTCTAAACGAGATCCAAACTTGTCTACTATCATTTATAATTCATTGATAAAATCACAAAATGAAGACTAGCTATTCAAATGGATTACAGTTCAGTACAATAACGTGGTCGCTTAAGGTCTTCACATTGGAATTTACACCATGTAAAAAACGCTCTGGGCATTTTTTGTGTAGTTTAATGAAATTATAGTCTCTTCACCCATTGTGTTTCTACATCTGTCTGAAAAATCGAAAACCGTGATTATCGAAACTACCACCATAGGGGGATTAGACTGGTACTTATTTACCAATCCATTTAAACCATTTTAAAAACCAAACTAATTTTTTCTAATCCGTTTAATCCCTACTAAAAATCGACCGCAAGCGATTGTGTTACCTATATTGTGTTTCAGGTTCCAGATCAGAGAGTGTGTGCTGATTGCAGTGTGGCGGGACGAGAATGGGACAGCTGTGATATTCCGGGACCGGGTTCACGTCCAGCTGATATCCCGTGATAACACTGCCGTTATCGCACGGCTCCTCCCAGCTTAGGGTCATCTGGAACACAATTAGTCTCACATAACGGGTCAACATTATTTTTTTGGGGGGGGGCTATGAGACCAAATTTCATGTACCCAAACCGGCCGTCTCCTCTACTAGGGGCCGTAATCTCAAAACTAACCATTGGTAAGCGTAGGCTGTCCTTACGCACTGATAAAGATCATGGCAAAATGATTTCTGTGGATAAAGGTAAAGTCGAAGCAAAAGTCGTCGTAAAACCAGGCTCACGTGGATTATTGAGGTTTAGCCACAAAACAAGCGAATGCAATTTTTCGACCGGAATCATAAAGTTAACCTTAGCTATCAGTTATCACATTGGCTTTAGTCATTGTCTGAAAATACGACTTTACCTTATAGTGTCTGAGAATGAGTTAACTTTACCAGTAGGTAATTTTGAAAATACGGCCCACGATTGACCAGAAATACCCTAAATTTTTTTACTACATTTTCAAAAAAGTGCCATTTTTACCCACTTTCACTCCAAATTTCGGGATCCCATTCCCCGGACCCTTGATGGGGGTGTCCTATCAACCATCCCCCTCTTACATTGCTCATTGCACAAACACAGTCACGCTATCAACTTGAAAAGTAGTATAATAACTAAATAAATTCCTCCATACTGGCATTTAGTCACCCGTCTCACCAGATTTACTTAGTTGCCCTGGGCCCGATTTATCGAAACAAAATGTTCGTCATCGAAAATGTTCGTCATCGAAAGTTCGTCATCGAAAATGTTGGTCATCGAAAATGTTCGTCATCAAAAATGTTCGTCATCGAAAAAACAAATGTTCGTCATCAAAAATGTTCGTCATCGAAAAACCAAATGTTCGTCATCGAAAAACCAAATGTTCGTCATCGAAAATACATGTTCATTATTGAAAAGACAAATGTTCGTCATCGAAAATGTTCGTCATCGAAAATGTTTCGATCAATCCAAAATTTTCGATGACGAACATTTTCGATGACGAACATTTTGTTTCGATAAATCGGGCCCAGATTTGCTTACACTGCTCACGCTAATGTTTAACCAGATAGCGTTAGTGTTGTGGCTTAAAAACAAAGTATATAATTATGAATCGAGTCTCTAATTAAAAATGCTAAAATTATTGTAAATGTAAAAAATTCCATTTTCGATATATAGTTACTAATTTGAATGTCTGTACTTGACTACTGAAAGATTTTGCCAAAACTAGACTCAAAGAGGATTAAGCTTAGCTTGTCAGCTGTCAAATTGCTTTTAGTGTAAACTTATCCGTGATAAGTGAGTGAAAAATTATTAATTAAAACCATTAATGAGAATATGCCCCAGAAGTTTTGTTCCTATTGAGTTTACTTACAGTAGCAAGCTACAAGTTTTGAGTTTACTTACAGTCATTTTGTAAGTAGTTGAGATTAAACTATAGTCAATTTTTGTTCATTTTACCTAGCAAAAACGCATGCATCGTGTTTGTAGAATATTATCTTTGCTCTGTGCTATTGAATGTGGTTTGCAGAAAATATTTGTTATAATACTTTCCGAACTGTTTTAACTCATGCTGTTAGTCTTACTCGTTTTAAACTTTCTACAATTAATTGTTCTAACTTGCAAGACTTTTTTACCAATCATACTGGAATCATTTTTCTTTACTTTATAAATTTTGCCAACAGTTACTATATTTAGCATTCACGCCAACACTCGATAACACTCAAACGCAGTCCGAAGGCGAACACTTGACCGTATGAGATTATAACTTACATCTACGAGATTCTATTTCATGAACTTGGTAGTAACGATTTCGACGATCTCTTACATTTTTCACATTTCCGTGTTACAGCAACCAGTATAATAGATTTATAGAACATTTACACCAAAAAATGATAAAAAATTACTAAAAATTTACAAAACTTGACAAAAAGCCACAAAAATGATTTCATTTCATTTGATATGTGAGACTCGCTACAAAGTTCAGACAAGACTTGATAAACGTCACCAAAAAAGTTAAGTTTAGAAAAGATATAGAAAAGAAGTAAGACTCAAGTTAATCAAAGTTACGAGGTAGGCTTACTATTTTCTATGTTTTCAACATAGTATATAGCTAGCCTGAAAATGTTCAGCAATATTAAAAAAAACAATATTTCACATTCAGTTCAATGAATTGCTAAATACGTTTTCACTTCTGGTTAAAAAAATAGCTGTGTAGAGTTGCTTCAGAAAAAATGGGACGCAATCGTTACCACCACCGCAAAAAGGGCAATTAGAAGTGGAATTATAAATCTACCTCAGAAGTGGAGAGCACTTCAGCCTGTAGTTGTGGCACGGGGGCCGGAGGGGCGGCAGGGGTGTGGCACGTAACCATACTACTGAACCGGGACGCGCCTGCACTGTTCACACACTAAAAAACAATCATAAAAAATCATATCTGCAAAAAACTAAAGTCTGACCAAAAAATGTTGAACACTGAGAGCAAGTAGGTGGCGTGATTTTAGCAGCTATTCACTGCACTCACTGATGGCTGCAATTTGTTCTTTTCGTAACGAAAACAGAGGTTCAATTTGTTTCGTCTTCGTGTTCAACATTTTTTGATCAGGCTTTAGAACAATACTTTCGCGAATTCGCGACGACTAGGCCGAGATTCACAAAAGGTGTTCAACTTTAACCAGAATACACAAAATGCTTCATTACATGTTCTATTGCAGTAAAACACGTTTTGTGAATCTCACCTATAATCTCGAAGGCCTTATTCAACCTACAATATTTATACCATAATTAACCCAATAATTATTAAAAGACGGACTAGTCAGTACCAAAATAGCTCAACCATACATCAATTTGTGTCAAAATTTAGGGGTATTTTTGGTACGTGTAAGCAAAAAAATGCAGCTAAATATATCTGTATCAAATCATCGCAGCATATTATACAACCTGCATTCGGAATCAAAACAAGCTATAATGTATTTCTAATTAAGTACTACGGACAACAAGTTCACCTAATCCTTTTCTTCTTTAACAAAAGCTTTTAATTTAGAATCAAAACATGCCATCAACACTGCTGGCTGATGGTAATTTAATTGATTATCTGCCACTCTGGTAATTGTTTAATAGTATGGTGAAAAGCTTAGCTCAGCAATTTAGTGTCAAATTATTGCTTAGGCTAACCTATTATTTTGGATTCAAATTTTAGCACTGCTTTCGAACTGCATAGATGTGCAGAGTACCGATATAAACTTGAGCTGAAGAGCGACATAATATTATCAAAGCTAACGAGGCTGAAGATGAATGACTATCATAACTAACTCCACAATATTAAGCTTTCACTAATCTGATTGGGCCGTCTCCAGAAGTACTAAATTTTGATTGGTCAAAACCCTAAGCCCCAAATATATATTTCCAGATTAAAAGTCATGCTCACCTGGACTCTGAAGACATATTCCGTGGCAGGCGACAGATTTCGGATATCACAGGACAGCTGTGATCCAGTGTAGACGGATATGAAGCTGGTCAGTTCAAGGGCGCCGTCAGCGGCCGAATATGAGCGCTGGGAATGAACCGGAGAGCTGCTGAGGCTATCCGGGGGACTGGACTGGCGACTGGAGTCACTAGATGGCGGGCCGGAGCCCAGACTTGCGCCGGCCGAGCTCGGTCTGGGATCGGCCTTGGCCGGGGCCGGATCTGGGCCGGCGTCCCCCGCTGAGGCCAGTCGGCCAGAGGGTTTGTGGCCGGCCGGGGGGGCCTCAGAGGGGCGGCCCAGATTCACACCCTCGCCCCCGCCCATCTCGTTGGATTGCGACTGGCTCAGGCCCCCCGCACCGCTGTCACCACCATCCTCCAGAGCCCCGCTTCCCGCTGTTGTCGTCGATTCAGGCACTTTCAGTGACACAACCCTGTAACAAAAAGCCACAAGGGAATATTGAATGAACCAGGACATTATGCTATTTGGGTCAGTCGGCGAAAATAAAAAAAACCTTAACAACGGCAGAGGAATACATTCAAGTGTACATAGTCGTGAAGCTAATTGTTCGTAAGTAATTTGTTGACTGAACGGATATAATTATATGTGCTCTATGAAGAAGTATCAACTCCAACTGTAACATGCATATATACCGTCTATTAGCTTGCTGTACACGATACTCGATGACCGAGGCGCCATTGTTGTTGGGGGGCGCGGCCCAGGCCAGGCTAACGCAAAAGGGGGACTTGGGCGAGCAGCGGAGGTCCACGGGGGCCTCGGGGGGGCCGGCCGCCGTCTGACACTGCAGACCCTCCGACCAATGGCCGTGCTGCAATCAACAACACTCACACACATCAGCTCTTTACAACGCTACCACGCATTGCGCACTACGTGACAGTGTTGCAGGTTAAAGCCTGATTCATACTTTTTCCTTATCCTTGTCCTTATTGTTTTGTCCCAAACACGTGAAAATCACATGCTCTACTTAAACCGAGTCTATAAACAAGCTTTCTGAATCCCAGCCCATGTATCTACACTTTTCACTATATTTTCATTAGCCAGCTAGCAGCCAAAGACATTTTACACAATTCCTAAAGCATACACAGAAAAACGTTCACCTGACTGACATGCATTTTGCACAATGCTTTATCATGCTCAACTCCAAGCTTAAACTCAATATTATAATGTATTTTAGGCGTCAAAGACTCGTTGTGCACGAACCCCGGCCTTGTTGACAGCCCTGACCCGAAAGACGTAGGTGCGGCCGGGCAGCAGGTTGGCCACGGCGCAGTCGGTGCGGGTGAGATGGGAGAGCGAGCGCGTGGACCCGTCCGGGTGACTCATCTGCACCTCGTAGCTCGTCACCTCGGAGCCCCCGCTGTCCTCTGGCTCCGCTGAAAACAAAAGGACAAGAATATTAATCTAGCTAGAGCCCGGTTCGTACTTGTCCTTATCCTTGTCCGCATAGCTCTGTCCCTAAGCCATTCCAAGAAAACTGCTTGGCCAAATGTGACAACTTCCAAGAAAACTGCTTGGCCAAATGTGACAACTTCCAAGAAAACTGCTTGGCCAAATGTGACAACTTTTTGCATGAACAATGTTAGAGTGCAAAGTACGTATGCACAAAAATAGCCAAGTATCAATCTGTCAATTGTTCACAGCAACTGATCAAAATTGGTCCTTGTCCCTGTTCCTATGCCTCTAAGGACAAGCATGAATCGGCTTTCAGGGTCGACTCAAATCTACGGCCGTATGTCCGTTCAACCGTCACAAAATAAAAACGGAATTCACTACTCATGTACAAGATCAGCTTGTGAAGTAAAAAATCCGTATTTTTCCGGCTGAACGGACATACGGATGTGAGCATGAATCGACCCCAAGTTTCACCGCATGAGGAAACATAGAGATGAGGAAACATAGAGAGAAAATGTCTTCCAGGAACCGGGGGTAACTGCCAACGAATCAAAATTTGGAGCCCCCTTTATTCTAACTTGGGTTTTGACTGAATTTTTGGTTCAGCCAATAGATTAGTCAATAGCAGCGATTATACCAAACCAGCCTCCGTTAATTAGCATACGATCAAATCCAATTAAAATTGACAGTGACTAAAATATTCTCCAGCCTCCTTGTTTGAATTCGAGTTAAGTTTCACTCACCCCACTTGATATGCAGGGCATTGGGTTTTGGTTTCGAATGCAGGGAAGGAGTGGGGCACGGCCCCGGGGCCACCGGAAGGGTAGAGACGCTCAGGTATTCTGAATACTAAAAAATCAACACCAAAATGCATTAATATTGGTCAATTTTAGTAAATTCTAAATAGCAATAAAGTATTTCAACTCGTTCCGAACATCAAGAGAAATACGCTGATCTTTGAATTTTTTCACAATGAAGTATTGAACTCAATCTATCAATTCTATTGAGCGGCGTTATTGAAATGAAGTTATAAAACAGGCGTTAAAATTAAGACCTTAAAACTAAAGTGTCACTGTGTCAGTGTTAAAAACCGGCTTAACATAGTTTGTTTCAGTTATGTCAATTTAATGACAACTGTGATTCAAAAATTAACATACTTCCGCCTTTCGTAGTCCATACAGCCTGAGCTCAACTTAAACCTAAGCCTAAGCCTACACCAAAAAATCCGCCTCAAAACCTAGCCTATCTTCAGCACATTTTCATTCACAAGAGACAATTATATAATACTATACAGCCATTAAAACGGACCCCACTACGACCACCGGCCGAAGTGCAAGCGACGCGGAATTTGTACAGCTGGCCAGGGGTGAGGCCTGTGGCACTGAACTCCTTGTCGGAGCCAGAGTAGATGACAGCCCACTGTTTGCCGCTGCTGGTCGCAGGGCCATTCCCGTTGGCTGTCGTATTGATGCTGGCTCCGGAGGCCGTTTCGCATTCCAGCACGTAGCCAGTTACCTCCGAGCCACCTGTGTCTTTGGGAGAGTCTGAAAAAAATGAAAAATCAATCTTTATGTGCAATTTGTAGATCAATTATCGAATAATATGGCCGCACAGCTGCACGAAGACTAACTACAGTAGGCTAACCACAGGACTAAGAGGAGGTATGATTTCAGTATGGATACTAGTGCTCTTGATGGCTGAAACATCAGTCAGTGTTCACATTTTTTGGTCAGACTTTACAACTAAACCCCGTGATAAGCGTTTTGCATGTAAGAATTACAGTTGCTTAGCCGGCCCAGAAGTATTAACAGTACTCAGTAACTTAGTTCAAGAATAATGACACAGTATTAAGCTCTGATATTGTGGGCAGTGGAACCACTAGAATAGCATACAGCATCAAATTATTTGCATACCACTGTCTTGGGTGGTCAACACTACTATTCTCACAATTACCAAGTTAGGCTATCCTAACCCTTTGGCATTTTCAGACACTGACTAAAGCCAGTATGATAGCTAACGTTATCCTTAAGATTCGGGTCAAAAAAGTGTCTCAACTTGTTTTGCAGCCATTAATGATAAATTTTCGATCCTGCAAATTTTTACCTCAATGATCCACATTAATTGTCTTGTTTTCAACTTTAACTTAACCTTAACCACAACATTAACTTTAAGCTTGCCTTCACCAGTATATTGTGAGGATAGCCTAACTTCACCCATGGGTAACTTTGAGAATACGCCCCTGAGTCTCAATGCATACCCCAGGCAATCTTGACACTGGTGGCGTGTATGCGTCCTTTGGTGTAGGGTCGGGTGGGGCAGCCTGGCTTATCGGGAAGCGTTCGGGCCGTTACAACGTCACTCCACCCGCTCTGCCCGTCGTCGTTGCTCGCTGCCAGCTGAAATATCATAATGCTGGCAAAATTACGAAACAATTACGTCACTAAAGTCCAACCAGAAACTGCTGGACCCTGAGACAAACCAGGTGGCGTGCTTTTTGCGACTACTCGCTGTAATCGCTGTACTCTTGATGCTTTAATAAAAATCATTCGTTTTCTATTCGTAATGAAATCGCGTGCTTCCTTTTGTCTCAGGGTCCAGCTCTATTTGGGCAGACTTTAGTAGGGTATAAGATGTACACGTGTCGTGAGGACATACGGTAGTATAAGTATGAATGGACCCTAATACATTTCATTCACTGATTCAACAATGTCTTAGCTTCGTCCTGATAAACGCAATCTAAAACCTGATCCAAGAATTTGTGGGGCGATACGCTTTGGCCCCCCAATATTGGACGCGAAGCAAAACATTTTTTATTGAAACTAACCCATCAAATTAAATCCCTGTGTGTAACAGAATAATAGTCATTTTTCAAACCGTCAATTCACAATCATATCGCCCGTTTTCAAAAGGGATGTCTCAGTCTTACAGAATTTTGTAACTTTAAGAACGGCTTGACTTTACAAACTAGCTTCTTAGGGTCGATGCATACTTCAATAGGGCATACGGACAAACGGACATAGGGCATACGGACAAAACACGTTTCGTCTGTTTTTTCAATTTATACTTTTTAGGGCAAACGGACATACGGATGTACGGGCATCCGGACAAAGGTGCGATTCATACTTTTGACTTTTGAGCCGTATGTCCGTTTGTACGTATGCCCAAATATTTCGGGCAGATTTGAACTGAATTTAACTTTGCCGGACATACGGACAAAGTGAAATTGTGCCGTTCAGTATGGATGAAGGGGCACACGGCTGAACGGACAAAAGTATGAATTAGACGGCCTTTCTGCCGTTCATTTTGTCCGTATGTCCGTTCGTCCGTTTGCCCGTATGTCCCAATGTCCGTATAGAACTATGAATCGACCCTTAGACTTCGTGTTCGTAGTATTTGTCTATTTAAGGAATTTAGTCTAAACTCTAAATTAGCACCAAAGATCGTAGACACATTAAAAGTGTAGGAAGAAAGGGTCAAAAATCTGAAAGTATTTGCATGAAAATCCTAACAGCACTAACTCGGAATCTATATTCTTTGTTGCGATCCAAATTGGTAGCATGATAGCTCTGATCTCGTCCAGAATAGGCAGCCAGAAATCCATGTTGCTAAAAATACAACAAAATAATATAATTCTGATAAGTAAAATTGCTTTATCAGATCGAAAGGAGTGCGACAAAGTATAGTCGTTCCATACGGATTAAATAAGTACGCTTAAAGCCCGGTTCATACTTGTCCTTAAGAACATAGAGACAGTGACAAGGACTATTTTTGGCCAGTTACTGTAAAGCTGCGTCTAAATTTTACGAACTGGAAAGGAGTCCAACCTTCTTTGTGCAAAAAATTGACTCCTTTGGCCGTATAGTTTTCTCAGAACTTATTGCTCAAGGATAAAACCATAGGGACAAGCATAAAGACGGGTATGAACCGGGCTTAACTATGCACGCTAAAATGAAACAGCATGTTTGGTTTTGTCTCAGTGGTCTCAACAATTTCTGCTCCGACTTTATTTAGGGTTGATTGATACCTACAGCCGTACGATGTCCGTTCAGCCGGCAAAATTACGAAATAATCATGCCACAATTGGATCTTATACACTTTTACTATTTCGAAATTTCGACGGATGAACGGACATAACGCTGTAAGTATGAATCGACCCTAAGTCTGATAAAAAATTCGAAAGACATTTTATTCATTCCATTAGAATCAATATTCAACGCAATAGAATCAGAGACTAACGGATTCTGGATCTTCCATTTGTAGGAGAAACTCTTCATCGTCAGGCCGTTTCTGCCAGGACAGCCACAGCTCTGTGGAGGCCTGGTGGAGGACCTGCGGGGGGTCGGGCGGGCCGGGCGCGTGGCCTGACGTGCTCAGCAGCAAGATTTCACTGTATTCACTGAAAACCGTGTAAACCGGTGGTGTATATTGAATGAAAAATGGGAAAAAAAGCACAGCATAGTAACTAAAAAAACTTGGAATACAGACTCTAGGAAGAGCATAATAGTGTCTCACTCTTATAGAAGAAGAGTAGACACTGTCTTGCCTACCTGTGTCCTAGCACAAGCAGCTCGTCATTTTCAGCCTACTTGCGCCTCTGATTGGCCTTATACTTGTTGAACTAAAATTAAACATGCAGGCTGAAAATGACGAGCACATCTGCCTCTGCTAGAACACAGACAGGCAGGAGACTGTCTCACTCTTCTTCTATAAGACTAAGACAGTATTGTGTACTCTTGGCTCCAACCAATTCTTGTTTCGTCGATCTAGCGCATCATACCAGCTATGAGTTTTTGCGGGACCCCACAGTCCATTTCATAATTCACAACACAGTAAATAACTACATAAAAAACCAGAAATATTGCGAAAATTCAAAACTAATCAGGATTCATGATCTATCACAGACTGTCACAAAATTTGAGTTTAGAAACTTGGTCGAACAAACTGTTAGAATGAATTGTTAAGATTTGATAAAAAATGCCAGGAAAAAATATTAAATATTAAATCTAAGTTAAGTAAAAAAACTAGTGATGTAACGCCTAGATCTAGAATCAACTATATACCTATTCTACTACATAACAACAATATTCAGATTTCTATACCACTAACTTCAAACCCCCCTTATTAGTTACCTTTTGCCCAGATCATTTTCAGCCGAAATCCTGAACCGGTAGGTGGTGGAGGGAGCCAGGCCTGTGACCCGATACTGGCGCTGATCGCCACGATAGACGGGAGACCACGAGTTGTCGCCCCGCCCTTGGTCGTATTCCAAGTGATAGGAGGAGATGCTAGAGCCGTTCGCATTCGCCGACTAAAAAACAATCACATTCTAGGTGGTTTGCTTCTGGACTCTAACTAAACGTCATGTAACAACACAAAAAATGAAAACCCCGCCTAAGGTGACTAATTTTTGGACCCCTCCCGCAAAACTAACGCAATGTTTTTCTTTTCCCGACTAAAAACTGACAATTTTTGGCCAAGATTAAGGTAAAAATAGCATAACTTTAATTAAAAGTGCCCATTTTTCAAGTACTGAGTGCAAAGATAATATGAGATGAGACCTACATTCCACTTGAGCGTGATGGTGGTCTTAGTGCGGACATGAAGTCGTGGCGGCAGGGGCTTGTCTGGCTTGGCCGCTTTCGTGCAGAACCCTACTGGGGCAGTTTTCTCTCCGCACAAGCCATACTCCTCCAGCAATGCGCTCAGTCTAAAATAACAGGCAATATTACACTAGATTCATGATTACAGCCGCGTGGGGTTTTTTAAGGGGGAGTTTACCCCGCCCCCCCCAAAAAAAAGGCAACTTCACCCGCCCCCTCTCCCAGACAGGCGCTTCACCCCCAGAATGTTTTGAAGGGTGCTCACGACGGCAAAATGGGTGGCACACACAGGGAAAATGGTGGATCACGAAGCTATAATGGGCGGAAAATTAGCGTAACCCCGACAATTCGCTAGCTGCCCAGTGCCCACGTATGCACGTTACCAACAGTGGATTAAGATCAGCTTATGGCATGATAATTTCGCCATTTTGCCGGCTGAACGGACATCGGCTGTGAGCATGAATCGACCCTTCCAGTCAGCCGTTCAGCAGAAACAGTGACGAAATAGTCACGCCACTGCTATACGTATGTGGCAAGATTTTTTTGCAATGTTGCCGTCTGAACGGATATCCAATGTTGCTGATTTTTTTCACTATTTACCAAACAGCTAGCACATTAATGGATTTAGTTGAATAGATATGTGCGGGCTTACAATAAAGTTTTCCTAAATTTGGGGCATATACTGAGCTATCTGAGCCAATGTTAACCACAAAATTACATTCATACAAACTATATACATACGTACGTAACGTTGTTAATACGTTCTTGTCATTATACAGGTTACGAAATACAGACACTTTTGTACATATGCATCAAATAAGCAAAAATTTGCATTCCTATGTTATTTTTCCAGAACTCTGACATCTGTGCAAATTCTACTTAGTAGAGTACATTGTAGTGCACAATTCATTCATGTGTGAATTTGAAAAAAAGTTTTTTTTTCAATTTCAAGACTACACGCTTATTTTTGATCAAAATCTCTAAACCGTAATTGCAGGAAAACAATTTCTCGCCTGCGATATTTAGGTCAAACCTGTGTAAGACAAATTTTCTGGGATGTTTTTTACAACATAGATAACAAACGACAATTTCCAAAGACATTTTTTGCAGCCCAAACTAATCAACTTACAATCAAAACTCTATGTCAATAATGGTATGGAAAGTTCACACAGTCAAAGTATGCTAAGTAACGGAGCATAGAAAAATAGACAAAATGCTATAATGTTACTAAAAATAGAATACGACACACGTTGAGTTGGTCAGGCAACCTACGCAAATTGCAAAAAGTTTTGAATACTGGTAATTCTTATTCCTATAGCGCTGTTTGTAAGACGTGTAACTTGTGTTCCGCTTCCGCTACAAAAAGTAAAAAGATTCATTTACAAAATACAATTATATATATATAAAAAACAGTGTCCTTTGTTTGACTGGTTCACTAGTTTAAAAAAAGAATCTAACCCGCTTGACCATATCAAGTTCCTGAGAAGGCACTTACTTTACAAAATACTCAGTGGCCGGTTTCAAATCACGAATGCTTTGCTCTGTATTTGGACCCCTGAAACAACAAACACTGCATTAATACAACACATTGAAAATTACCACAAAAAATATACCAAAATGTCGTTTGCAAGAATAAAAAAGAAGTGGAACGGTAAACATGGGTATACAGCACTCACTGTCAAAAGCTAGTGGCCACCAGTCAACCACTCAACCTCTGTCAACCTAAGCCTAAAGCCAAGCCTTAAGCCAATTAGTAGCGACTACCGGGACAGACTTTCGGAATACACCGCCACCAAGCGAACGAACCTGTAGACACGACGATATTTGCCGTCAGGATTACGCTCGGCGAGGTAAACTTCATAAGTGAAATCAGATGCCTCGATTTCTGGGAAGGGTCCAGAACTGGCTTCTGAACAGTCCACGGCGGGCCACTGTAGCGACGCCTCGCGTGGTCCGATCTCACAGATCTGAACACAACAACAATGCACACTCAGTCAGTCGGTCAAAATGAGCCAACTTTATCATCAAATTTATCTCCATCTTTTTTATTAAATTTTTTAAATCTGGTAGAATTAGGAAGAAGTTACCATACTTCAAAACAGCTGTAACTCTGTAAGAATAAGATTCTTAACAAAATTTTATAAACATCACCAATAAGCCATCACAAGCGCAATTTATCTCACTAACGCTGGACTGCACCAAATCAAATTAACTGGAGCTGAACTCCAGTTAAATCGATATCGTCAAATTCCAGCTTAATCGGAGCTAAACCTCAGTTTTCAACTAAATTTTAAGCGCTAACTGCAATAATCTTCATTGGTAAGGAGCATCTAAGCCGATTTATAACTTGATGGCAAGGCGTGTAACTTGTGTTCGGCAAGAAACAGTAAAATATTTATTTACAAATACAATTTATGCAAAAAAAACTATAATATAAAGGTTCCTCTGTTTGACTTCTCAGCTAGACCGATTTCGTGCAGTCCACCGTAAGTATAACTACTCTAAAAGCCCACCTGTGGCGGTGGTAACTTGGACAAAAGCTCCTGTAGTTTTGTGGTCTCTTCGTCTTCGGCCTCATTTGTGCTGTCGTCGAGGAGGGAAGGGCCGCCAACGTTCCCCACCAGGCCCCCACCCATTCGGTTCCCTGTCGAATACCGCGACTCATAATCTAAACAATTATTGCAATAGCAACCATTATAAGGCACTTTATCCGGCGCATGCCGTGGTTCCGGAGGGGGGTGGGTGGAATGTCTAGCTCTCGTGAACGAGCATATGTTAAAGATACGCCAGGCTTTTGAGAACCAATTTTGGTTTAAAGTATAGCCTAGGGCTAAGCTTAGTTCAGGCTTAATTTAAAAAGTACAAAACCGTTAAGGCTTTTGTATTGGCTCATTCAAAAGAGCGAGGCGCACGTGTGGGGGGTGGGTGGGATTGTTATTTTGGTAAGCAGCGCTGATGGCTCAGAAAAAGGAGCATTTGTAGTTTGCACGATTTATATATGCATATAAGTGATAAATTTAAACTTCTGTTAGCATTTTGTAAGCCATATTAAGTCCCAACAAGTATTACGTACCTATATACCATTTATACATACACGCAAAATGTTCGTCATTCTGTCAACGTATATACCCTATACTACCAATATGCATAAACCCTTCTGATTTTAATTACGCCTGCTGCTTGGCACAGAGAAGACAAAACTTCACAACAGTTTCCGCTACTTCTCTACTTTCAATCAAGCCCTTATATAGCCCCACAGTGAACCTTTGATGGGATTCTAAATACGTAGCAGCAATCAACATATCCGGCATATACGTATTCGTTACTACCAACTAAGTCTGCTGCCTGGGCTACTGTTTATTTCACAAGAGCGGGGATAGCAACCAGACCAGCTTCAGCCAATGTAAGATCAGTTGATCAGGTGTAACACAGCTGGCTTGCAAACTAATACACCTAAAGAAGTAATCTACTAAATTAAATACTATACTAAAAGGTAGCAAATTATATACGTACATATTATATGCTAGTTATTATCACGGATATAATATAAGTAACCAATAATGAAAACGTATATAAAGAACAAGTGTTTCACTGATTTCGACACAATTGGTCAATTATATATAGTTTTAGTTTAATATACCTATGTACGATCTCTACCGCCACCTTAGCACCAATGTGACGCAGCAGTCTACTCGCAACGCAAAGTCAACTAAAAACTCACGATGCGGACGCTGTTGCATGCGGTTCGCAATCTTCTGGCGCAGTCTGCTTCGAATCTTCTCCTTGCCCTCGTCATTGTAGTTGGGCTGGACTTCTGAAACAAACCAAACACAACTGCTCAAAAAACGGCTTCACCAGCAGTCCAAAATAACCCTTTGATAATATCTATGCAATGGCATTTCTTCCTCGTCGCCGCGACTAGGCAATAGGTATATAAATACGTTATGAGCAATTATCAAATGTGAGTTCAGCTAATTTAACAGGGCCTTTTCACAAAAGATATTAACTGGATTAGATCAACTAGATTAACTTTATAACTCAACGTTGGATTAACGTAATTACATAAAATTTTGCAAACAAATGAAGATTATATACTTGGTTTAGTTGTTCTGCACAGTTTCATAAACTTTCGTCAATTTAATGCTTAGTTACTGAAGTTAATCTAGATAATCTAATCCAGTTAATATAATTTGTGAAAAGGCCCTAAGAAAAACGCAAATTACGTCCCATGGAGTATATTATAGTATTCGTAGTTTGTACCGTACGTATACGATTTTCTTTCTTTAAATGATTGAGTAATGTACAATCGGCACAAAACCCATTCTCCAGCGCTTTGATAATCTGGCCGGAAAAAACACTCAACCTTCTCAATTGCCAATGTGCTTATCATAATATTTATCACCAGGTCCGGACCGAGGCTAACCCGCAGCTGGTTACTCAATGTTAGACGACTGATAATAAAATTCTATTTCATCTAACCGAATTTACATTTTACACACAGAACAAGCCAGGCCGCCGGCTGACTGAATATTTATTTTATGTGAAGAAATACTGAGCCAAACCCGACAGTTTGGACTTGATCAATCTTTTGTCCTTATTAATATTCCCTACTAGGCTTTAATTAAATTTTTTTCCATTTTCTACGTAAACTACGATCTCCAACAGCTTAGATATACGCAGACGTAAGTCGAGATATATTATGCATGTATATAGATAAAGGATGCAGTTAAAACTAGAGATCAAATTATGAAGAATTTCTGGATCCGTTTTCATTATACTCTTTCTTTCAACTTTTTGGGTCGTCAGAGGAAGATTGAAGAATTTAGAAAGTGGCCTAGTCCTGTAAACTCAAGTTGGCAACGGGTCGAAAGATTTCAACCCAGCACGACTGCAGATCAGATCCAAGCCGACCGGACCCGACCCATACCTATCTGTATGAACGTATATCGCATAAGTATAATTCTGACAGATTTGCTGAAGTGCTAAACCTGGATAAAATAGATTTCTACGTATATACTATATATATGCATCTTGTAAATATATAAATATCATATAAACCGTACCAGCTGCTTTAAACATTGGTAACTTCAAAACCCATGAAATAGTATGGGAAATTATTAAACAGTCATTAGGTGTTCACCAAACTGATAACTTGATAAGCCAAAGTTTTAATAGCAGACAAATAGTTTTTCATGTATGCATGATAAAAGCTGAAATAGGGAAAGCAATAAATAAATCGATAACCTACAACCTTATAGATAACCTTTCACTTTTCAGTAAACTATGAATGAATATTAGATTTTTTACGTTTAGATCTGTTCACATTACACCTAGATTCATATATTCATTTCGGCGGCAGACATGGAACAATACTGAAATTTTGGATACGCTCCTCAACATTCGGTACCGATGAGGGAGGGGGGTCAAAAATTTGTAGGTGTGCCTGTCTATAGGTGTGTGTGAAGCATTTTTTAGGAAAATCCCACACTGTCAGAGATTTGGAGCAATCCCACACCAATGTGGTTGAGACTAGATAT
>JASANF010014405.1:0-46133 GCA_030248245.1 Trissonchulus sp. WLG1_4 | reverse complement strand
GAGTGAGGCAGGACGAAGTGTGTTTTCTTCTAGATGTAAAGTGAGACACTATTATGTACTCTTGCTTTAATGAAATACGGTATGTGAGGATAGAGGTACATCATTTGTCTTCCAGATACGTACATATGTGTTCATCTATATTTTAGATCTGCAACATAACTTGAACATGCCTACGTATGTACATATTCACATCGTATCGGCATCAAAATTTCTCACCGATCGAAAAGATCCAGATGACTAGTAATAATAAACAGAAAGTGGATTACAGTAGTGACTCACTTTTTCTATAAGAGTCAGACATGAGAGAATTCGTTTTATAACTTGTTTGTTTTCGTTTGCATCTTGTTAGTTGTAGCCACGTCAACTATATATATACCTTAGTGTTCTCGTACGACATAAAATTAACGATTTGTTCACTAAGATAAACACAGGCCTCGATTTATTTAGGTAAAATTGAACTTTGAATTACGCTACGTATTGATTTGAAAACTGGAAGCTATTTTTCCTTTAAATCCGGTGCACTCGGGAGGTGTAAGCTTTATTAGCTTTGGGATAGCAGCCAGGTTTTTTGTTCAACTTGGCCGGATTTGATTCTGCCGTACCTGTTCTAAGTTACGTCACTTCCAATTATTAAGGCGGGCAGTTTTTCAGCCGATGACTGGTACTTGAAAAAGTTTCACAAAGTTCGCGAAAGAAAGCCCGCTAGATTGGCCCAGTAGTGTTTAAGTGCTAGGCTGCAGAAAGGGGTGTGTCAATTTTTACTCGCTTGGACTTTTCTATAAAGCTGTTTATGTAGCATAGCTCCCATTTCCCGAATTTCTGTTGCAGTGCTACTCAGTTGCAATTTATTCGTTTTTGTTAGTGACTTCTTATTCATTAATCTCCTCAAGTGTATAAGTAAATGGTACAAAAAAGATTTATTCAATACAGTAGCATGCACCACTTTACTTCAGGTTGATTACGCCTGTTTCACACGATAAGGAATAACGTGGGAACTCCCCATTTATTATGTTATCCCAATATGCTTAGTTTTTACGCCAGCTGTCTTAATGATTTATTAAATTAAATAAAATGATAATGGAATAACAAAACTAAAAACTGCTGATTTTCTGGATTGTAGTCACAGAATATGGAGTGTCATTGCAAAATCTGGTTCTGTACTAATCGATTCAAGCACATACGCTGCAGCTAGAAAAATAAACATTGTTGCCGTTTAACTTGGGCCATACGAAAAATGCCCTACTGACCTCAACCCTTGAGGTCACTAGACTAGTGAGCTGACAATGTCAAGCCAGCTTCATACTGGTCCTTGTCCATGTCCATGTCCCTGTCGTTTTGTCCTTAAGCTGTTTCTTAAGTCAAATATGTCAATTGTTTGCATGACGATAGTTGGGGTCACTTCTAGACCGTATGCACAAAATTAGCTCAAACGCATTTGTCGATTTTTCACAGCAGCTGACTTAAATTTGTCTCTGTCCCGAACTGCCGATCCCGGTGTCCTTATGGACAATTATGAACCGGGCTTAATACATTCGCCTCTGTGCTCTTGAGGCTGCGGTCACCAGAGTGCAAACAAGTACAGTACGGTCAAGTGTGACTATAAACTAAAATCATAGTTCTAATAAATAGAACCCGTTTTCACATAGTATAGGAAGTAGCAAGATAATATTTCGGAGAAGGGACTAGCTTTTCGTTTTTTAAATTTTTAAAAATGCAGTAATTTTCTAATTTATAAAAAAATACAAACAAAGGATCGTCACCACGCAGTGTAGGGTCTGTCTTTAAGCAAACATAACGCCCTTGTATCCACAGTTTAACTCGGGGAGATTTTTGAGTCCGTAAGCAAAGTAAGAAATGTGATCTACCTTGTCCTTGTCTGTAAGAAGATCGTCCGTTCACTGTGGGTCATTTCTATATTTAAAACCCCTAATTTACAGATTAGATAGCCTGTTTTAATTCGCTTTTTAATTATTTCTGTTTTAATTATCGAATGGCTCAGGCTTGATGGCATAGACACCTAATTCAGCTCTGTTTTTAGTGGTTGAGGTTGCGGCCGTGATATTTATGGGTGACGCTGTTATTGAGTCTCCGGAATCTGACACAGAGTCGCCAGAATCCCAAACTTATCAGCCTGTTTTGATTCAACATCACCAGCCGAAAACAGCTAAGAATATGGATGATGAAACTTCGCCAGCGAAACAATCCAGCCCGTTATCTGAACCAGGTCATGATGTGTTACCAGAACGAAAGCAGTCTGATTCGACGGATGTGGAAGTGAAACAGACTGTCATTACTGATGATCAGAATGGGGCACTGCCTGCTGAGATAAATGCAAGTGTGATTCCAGAACGGAAGCGGTCACCGGTTGAAGCCGCTGCCCCAGCCTCCTCTACTGTGGAAGTAACATTAGAACCAGCCCGTACTGACACTGTTCCTGTAGTCATATCGAAACATAGCGCACCTCTGTCTACCACTGCCAAGCCTACTGTTTCTAAATCGTCTGCAACAGTGGCTAAAGAGGCCTCACCGCTGACAGACAAGCCTTATAAGTGCCGTTTTTGCGGCCTTTCTTATAGCTATATGAATACATTGCGGGCGCATGAGCGAGTTCACAATGTTGATGCTCCATATGTCTGCACAAAATGCGGTGGCTCATTTCAGTTCAACTCGCAGCTAGAAGCTCACATGTTGCAGCATACTGAAGGTTAGTTTCAAGTTTGCTTAGTGATAAATATACCTATAGTTCCATTAAAACTGTCGTTTTTGTGCGTTACAGTGTTGTAAAAAGTGATAAGACTCTAGTTACTGACATATTTCAACTATAGTTGTAAAATTAAGTTGAAATGATTTTAAAAGAACTAAAAATATGTTAGACTGTTAGCCTTTGAGATTGAGTCGATGGTCACACAAATTTTACGTCTATGGCATGTATATACTGTTAGCTTTGGAGATACTAGATCTAACCGTTTAGGATCATTTCTTTCTTACAACCGTATTTCCGTTCTGCCCGCAAAATATCGAAATTATCACGCCACTATAAGTGTAAAAGATTACATTGCGGCGTGATTATGTAATTTACCTGGTTGAACGTACATACGGCTGTAAGTATGAATCGATCCCTTGTGTCTGTATAACGATAACTGTTCCGTATAGGCAGTTCAGCTTCTCAACACTTTTCAGCTCAAAACACCGCATACACAGTCATCCATTTGAACAGTGCAACTTCATTGTATTTTCGCTTTTGAAATAACGTCAAAAGCGTTGGCTTCGTGGGTCACGGACAATTCAGAGGTGCACGGGGGGAATCGGCGAGGGGGGGGTGCCCGACCCAGGCGGAAGGGGGCGTGGTCCCTAGTTTTGGCCATTTTTCGGCGACAGCCGAAAATTTTTCACAATTTTTCTATTTTCAAGTCATTTTTTGGGTTACTTTTTTGGCCACAGGCGAAAAATTTTTCCAATTTTTCAATTTTTTACGCATTTTTGGGGCACTTTTTAGGCCATCTGAGGGGGGGGGCGGGGTGCCGGATGTCTGAGGGGGGTGCCGACCCCCTCAGGGGGGGGGGGGGTGGATACCCCCCCTATGTGCATCACGGTGTCCACCTCTCAAACCCTGACAGCCGTAATACATGTGCATTTGGTGCATGTTCCTCGTTTACTAAATTTACTAAAAATCTTGAAAAAATGTGCAAAGCGTCGATTTTTTCCTGAGTTTACCACTAGCTTATTACTAAAATTATGTCGTATCTTTGAATCAGTGATTTCTTATAATTTAGCCGTGTTTTGTTTTTTCAGTGAAGTCCGCCACCTATAAGTGCGAGTGTGGTCGGGGATTCAACAAATACACGGATCTGTTGTACCACAAGCATCCCGGAGAGGACTCGGACAGCGAAGAGGAGACCATCAAAATACCCAAACGGCGCCCACCGCCGAATATATATTTGGATAAAGATGCCGACGAACCTGTTATGAGGTCAGTCTGGCTGGACGGAGTAGGTTTCGCGGAAAAAATAATAAATATGTTTTTTGTTGCTTTGGTTGTTTTATTCCTTTCAATTCCCCTTAATTTGGTTTGAGAATGTCACTGCATGGTAAGAATATGATGCTTTTTGTGACTAGATTTGTATGAATAGCGCCTGATCAATTATCATTTCAGATTTACACTCTGGAATGTCATTGAACTTTGTCCTACGTAGCCATACTTGCAGTTAGGGAGGGTGGCGGGGAGACCCCTCAAAATTCGGCCCCAGGGGATGGAGGGGGGTCCCGCCAGTGTAAATGAGGGTGAGAGGGTGCCGACGTCTGCAAAATTTTCGGCTAAAAAGTATTTGGTCAGTGTATTTTAGCATTTAAAAAGGTATTTTTAACTCAGTGGTAAAAAATGGGCATTTTTGATGAAATTTAAGCAATTTTTACGAAATTTTGCCCCAAAATTGTTAAAATCGCTACTTTTTAGGCATGAAAACATAAAAATTGTGTCGGTCTTGACGAAGAGGGTTCAAAATTAAGTCGGCTCAGAGTTTCCGGCCAGAGAGGGGAGGGGTACCCAAAATTGATAGGCTGTTAGATGATGTACACAACCTTAAACTTCATCATGTATATGTACTGTTGTAGGTATCAGCAGGAAGATCTGCGCCGGAAACCTTACATTTGTCAGTTTTGTAATCGCAGCTACGCTGAAAGCAGAGAACTGAAGAACCACATCACGATGCACCGGGGGGAGTTTGGATACCGTGCCATGGTTCGCTCCAGATATATGGGCACAGAACTGTATGATGTATAATCGTTTGACTACTTAAGCCGATTTCATACTAGTCCTTATTCTTGCCCGTATTATTTAGTCCTTGAGTAGATGCAGTAAAACTGAGTGGCTAAAGGAGCTAATGTTTGTAGAAATAAAGTTGGGGTCAAGTCGCATCAGTATAGAAAAAATCAAACGAAACGATTTTGTCAATGCTGACATTAGCCTTAGCTGACATTCGAAAGTTGTTAGCCCTGTGCCTTCTGCCCATATATTGTTAAGGATAAGTATGAACCGGGCTTTAGAGGACATAATATTTACATAATATGTATGAATTCATCAAAAGATGTTTAACTCGAATGTAGTGTATGTCCTGCGTAACAATCGATGCTGCGTATTTTGTTTTGTTGGATCTGTTGCTACATACAATGTATTTTATTGAAAATAATGAGAGGTCCAAAGTTGAACATCTTTAACACGTTTTTATCAATGTGTTTGGCATTGGCTGATTAGACAGCTGGAATAAAGACACTGTCATACTGTGAACATGAAGCTTGATAGTTATAGATAGATAGATAGATAGATAGATAGATAGATCTTTATCTAAAATAGTTTATCGATTTAAAAAACAATATACCGGTTTTAATAGTGTGCATTTGTATTTTTTAAAGCTTTAAATTTTTGCTTAAATCTAATTTGATTCTATTATTTTCATGTGAATAAAAATTTGTGGCTGTAGTTTCAGGCCTAATTATCGCTTGAAAAATGCCTAATAAAGTGAACGGTAACTGTTTAGTTCGTTGCAGCGTCGTATTTAGATTGATTTCTTTATAGTCATTTTTGTATGGATCGGGCCGCAAAAGCTGATCAACGAAAGTGCCCAATACTCAACTAAGTATAGAGATGTGCTACGCAATCAGAGGATTCGTTCATCTTTATTAAACTAGTGACTTGCTTTTTTTCTGAAATATATACTTACGAGTTCATGCATCCTTCATGACTTGCTTTTATTAGTTTCAGTTCCTTTCTATTAGGCTAACTTTAGCTTAACTATTTTGGAAACTTTTTTGTAAACAATTTTATTATTATAATATACAAAAATAATATTTTCAACATGCTGGCTGCGATTCACGAACGGTATTTAATTTAGACCCGGTCTAAAACGTTCTTTACGAATAATGGAAATCGTAATGAAATATTGTGTGATTGACGCGATCAATTGTTCGCCTTAGACGAGGTTTAAGTTAAACGCACTTTGTGAATCCCAGACAATGTGTCGTGTGCCACTGCATAGTGCACAGGGAATTTGTCTTGGTGTAATTATTTTTCCATTTTCGTTCAGTTTTTGATGCAATCGGTTATTTAATGGATCTGTGCTCTCGTTTAGTTTTCTGTAAATAAATAGTTTTTTATTGTCGTTGTGTCTCTATCTATCGTAGGTAATGAACGCCGATACTGTGGAAGCCAGTTAAGGTGGTAGTTCCACAATTGCAGTTTTGTTACACAAACAGTTTTGCTAACCACTTTTTCTGAGCAGTCGGCGAAAGTTTGAAACGCTTTCAAGGTTTCTAAACAAGACTCGAAACTGTCCACGATTATTGATGAAATAATTACAAGTTAAGACTAGCTATTGCGGTGGCGTACTGTTAAGCAAACGTGGTAGTTATTAGGTGGTCGTGGCGTGGTCTTAACATTGAAATTGCGAATTCTCGTCTGCGGTCTAACGTTTCCTGAGTTCAAATTTGATTGCTAGATACAGTACTGTGTAAAAAAAGTGCCCTGTTCGTCGGCGTACGACGAGCTTCGTCGTTCGCGAAAAGTGACGAACAAAAAATTTTCACTTTTTTACATTGAAAATGTGTTTTGGAGCACTTTTTGAAAAATTTTTTGTTCGTCACCTTCCGGCCACCGTTCGGCACTTTTCGTGAACGACGAAGCTCGTCGTACACCGACGAACAGGGAACTTTTTTTGCATAGTACTGCAGAAACTTGACAGTCAAAATTGAAATTTTGTCCGAACTTTACCCTTCGATTTCTCAGCCCACAGACGTGCTAGAAACTCCGCGATACCTGGAAACGTTTTGTCTGAAAAATAGCAAAATCTCGCGAAAAAATTACTATTAAGGTAGCGCTCAATTATAAATTACAATTAAGGAAGTTACAGTTGTTTTAGTACAGCCGGTTTGGTGCTTGTTAACAGAAAAGTTTCTAAGTCTTAGTTCTCCGGCCAAGGCTGAGCGCAAGGCAAATTTTAAGTCGAAATTTCCTGCCTACAATACTGTGCAAAAAAAGTTCCCTGTTCGTCGGCGTACGACGAGCTTCGTCGTTCGGGAAAAGTGACGAACGCTGGCCGGAAAGTGACGAACAAAAAATTTTCAATTTTTCACTCTTTTATATTGAAAATATGTTTTGGAGCACTTTTTGATCATTTTTTTGTTCGTAACTTTCCGGCCACCGTTCGTCACTTTTCGCAAACAACAAAGCTCGTCGTACGCCTACGAACAGGGAACTTTTTTTTGCACAGTACTGTACCCACGTGGATCGGCGTGTGTAGTTTCGGCCCTAATTGGTAAACTACATACATCATGTCTTCAAAACCGTATTCATTACACTTTGAAAGGTAGCAGGTGCACCCGGGGCATCACTTGAAACTCATGCAGTCCTCTATATATAAGTGTAGCTATGTACATTATATTTTTACATAGCGACATTACATATGGGAGGAATTCACAAAGCCTGTTTAAACGCAGTACCTGTAACTCAGACTGCGTTTAAACGCAGTCTAAAACGTTGGCCTAAGTTAAACATGAGTCACCCTGAATAGTGCGTGTGTGTGTGTGTGTGTGTAAGCTGACCTTAGTTAATTCAAACGAACGTTTAGACCGAGTCTAAACGCTATTCACAGAGCCTGTTTAGTTAAACGGGCTCGTTTAAGGTGGTAGTTACGTTTTCGACAGTTTTTATAACGTGCTATAACTTTTGATTGACTCAATAAATTCAATAGCTGTCTTTTTCACGTTAAAGAACTTGACTGAAACTACACTTGTGCACATTATCTAGCTTAAACCTGTAACAAGCTAGTCAGCAGACACTGTCAAAGTAGTCAAATTTTGTGAATTTTTGCATTTTTCTTGTTTTGCTTGTAAAATTGACAGTTTAACTTCAACTAATTTCATTCTTTACACCAACATAGCAAATAACAGGATGAATTTTAATGCTAAGTTTGGTGTATTTATATGATGCAGAAAAGAAGTTACGGACCTTTAATTTTGAATTTTTTTGAATTTTGAAAAATATACGAATTTTTGAATCTATTTTTTTCACGAAATAGGCTAAATTAATACGAATAAAAAATTTGATTCATCAGAAATTGTCTAAAAAACATGTAAAACAAGTTGCTCCTAAAAGGAGCAGGGTTCCTCCCCGGAGAGGTTCGTAGGTACCACATATATATGTAATTGAGTTACCTGTTCTCGAAACCTACAGAACACTAACACTTTAATATGTAGACCGTATCAACTAAACAGATCACATTCCAATATGTACATTCGCTCCATGTCTTTGCATAGATTGGCATAGTCACGATATGAGCCTAGTTTCTGAAATTTGCAACCCTACAGTGGCAAAAATTAAATCTTAAGTCTGGTAAATGTAACAAATGTACGCACCAAATGTGTTAAGAATCACTTGATTTTTATTTGTATTTGTTATTACCGTTAATTGGTTGGTGAATCACTAACTGTGTTAACAATTTACCTACATGGATAGTGGATACTTATCATGTAAACGGTCACAAACAGCACTCGTGCAAAAGCAGCAACCGTTAGTTAAGCGTATAAACGGAATACGGATTGCCATGCCAAACCATACTCTGCTCCATAGCTACGCAGCAGCAGCAGCCTTAGGGTCTAACAAAAAACGCACAGCCAAGACACACAGTAACAAGTGGGCCCCTAAAAGGGGCCAAATTCCGGCATAGTGGCGAAAATACCTATGCAAAACAAAAGTCAATATGATTAGGCTAAGAAGCCAGTAGGCCAGTAAGCAAGTGAAATTTGCATACATGAGGTGTTTAAGTTGCAAAAAAATCACTTTTGTAGATATATACGGTTGCATACAGCATAGACGGTGATATGTACGTAGGTATGTGCTATTGTAGGTATATACTATTGCTGTTTCTGCTCTGCTTCTAGCACCATGTATTTCACAGGAAATTGGTTCAGTTGCATACGTCGGGCTTGGTAAATCTGCAGCATACGCAATTCTGAGCACAGATACGTACAGTTCCGTTATATAAAATGAACTGGCGTAAAAATATTGCGCTGCGCGGCAACTAGTGCGCAATGGGCAACACATATATATGTATCGAGCAGTACACATTGCACAACCTCACTGCACGACCAACAGATTTTCGCATTCATCTCTATTTTTCTGTATTCGAATTCGGTAGTTTAACTATGCTATTTTCTGAAATTTGCTGAACCTTGCAGTGACTTATCATTTTAACTTGTCAAAACTCAAGGCGACATCTGCTGGTGAAATAATTTGTAAACAACATAGGTAATATGTGCAACTAGTTTGATCACCATATCAAAATCAAGCCTGATGGCTGTGCATGTATCACTAGAAATTACTGTTCATAGTCAATGCCATAGATTAGGTAGGTTCCCATAATCCAAACGGGCACTTTTAACACATGACAGATTGCTCGGCGTTTACTCGAATCAATAACTCAAAAACACGCCAGCGGCAACCTTCAAAATTACAAAACGGTCCTTCACCGTCCGTCTTCCACCTCTTCACTTTTTCCACCGAGTAGTAATCACCGCCGCTGAATTGTTGTTCTGACCAGTAAACAGGAATTTCCAACCTAATTTGCATATTACTTTGTTGAAGCGCCGCCTCTTAAATCCGATTGGATCTTTTGTCTTATACGTAACTTTAACAAAAAATTGATTGGCTACCTTGTTGTACTGATTTGCATACCAAGCCATGTTGGTCAGCCAATTTAATGTATGTCAGTCAAAAGCCAGACAGATAAAAACTGCAGGGGGGTGCGAAGCCAATGAGAAAAAAATCCGAAAAATAATTGAAATTTTTACGTATTTCAGAAAAAAATAGGTTTAACTTGAGTACCTAAGTATTTAAACACAAATTCAAAACTTTTGTGCAGAATAAACACGTTGTTGTTTTTATTGGCCCCCATTGGCAGAAAACAAAGACTGCCATATACTAGGCCTATGGTAAGCATAGGCCCTGTGGTGGCTCGTAGCACCAAGCATGTACTCTTGGTGCTACGAAACTATTACAAATATTCCGCCTCTAGGCGGAATAAAAATCAAACCACTACAAACCGACAGGTAAAGTACCCAAAATGCCGTATCTTCTGGTTATTAAACATACTGAATGCTACCCAAAATGCCGTATCTTGTGGTTATTACACACACTGAATAATGCTATCACAAATATCTGGCCCTGCAGCTTTAGCCTTGCCTCGTCTTTTAGATGTAGATAGGCACTATCGTACCCTAACTCAACTTGTGCCGCTTCATCGCTACTATTTCCAGACTGACATATCAGCCCAGACGATAACTGTTTTGCATATTATTGAGTACTGTCTGTTGACGGTCCAATCAAAAACCAGCACATGTGAAAGGTCCGCCTTTGTCTACAACATAATTGGACAACGGTGTGCTCTCATTTGCATATTTATTTCAATTGGACATTAGTATAAGAACATGCCAATTTCAATTGTAAAGCTATCAAGAACAGGGGGGGATTGTCAGCGAAAAACAAAATCCAAGAAGGAACTTTGTTGCATAAAAAAAACTGTTTGGATTTTAGTTATTAGAACGCGAGTAAGTTTTTGCCAAATCAGTGCTAAACTTCTTGTCGTTATTTTGGTTTAGATTTTAGTATGCTGCGGGCCCACACCCCCATGTGAGAAAAATGACAGCAGCGGATTGGGGGCTAGGATTACACACAAATCATAGCCTACAAACAACGTATCACACCAACTTTATACGTTATAGGAACAAAAACCTGTAACAAATGTTCCTTCTCTAGAAGGAACAATAACTCATGAAAAGATTGCAACATCGAGACTTGAGATTTAGTCCACGGAAGTACATTTTTACAGATTTCTGTGAATTAAATTGATGTAACGCAAAATTTAAGTGAACAAAATTGTGGAAATTTTAGTATAAAGTAGATATTTATTTATCCCAAATTTTGAACAAAGTTGTCAATTTTTGCGGACTTTTGTGTAGTGTACTTTAGTTCAAAAAGAAATGTTACATAAATGTGACGTAATCTCAAAAAGTAAAAAGCGGAAGAATAAGTTTTGGCATCTAAATTGAAGGTTTTTGGCATGCCCGTGTGTCACTTTTTTCTTTTTTCAATAAACGGCTGTTTTGACTAGCTACTAACTTTGGCTTAGCTAAACATAAAATTTACGAAAAATTGTCGTAACTGGCTGAAAAATATTTTCTGTGAAAATTAAAATTGATTGTTTCAAGCTATTTTAGCAAGCATTTATCTCATACTAAATTATAGTCTCCTAAATTAATATGCGTACTATAAATTATTGATTGGAAATTAATCGTCAGTTGTCAAGTGTTACTCCTGAAAAACTGTCGAAAACGTTACTACCACCTTAAGTGAATGCTTATATTTAATTCTTATTCAAATTTTAATTGTAGAAAATTATGCTTTAATACGTACCGATATTGCTATTTATTTGATAAAACTGCTAGTTAATTTAAGTTTTTAGTTAATTACGAGTTACATAAATGATAAATTTGTGAAGGAAAAGGAACTAGGGGAGGGTAAGGAAAGGAACTAGGACTAGAACTTGGAACTATACATGAATGGGAAGGATAAGAGAATACCATACAGAGAATAACGTCTAATTCAAAGCTAGGTTTGCGGACACCTGGAAATCCCTCAGTCTACAACTTTGTTCCACCGCCGGCGTCCAGCCGAAATCACAAAGCCCTCAATGCCTAACTACTAATGCCCTAACTACAGTCCTCATCAATTACTTAGTATTAGTAGCCCTAACGACAATAGAAAAATGGGTACAATTTAATGACACAAAACAAGGACAACAAGTATTAGTTACAGAACAAAGCAGAGGGCAGAATTTTAATAAAACATTATAGAAAGGGGAAAAACACAGTACATTAAAAAATAACGTGTGCGCGTCAGAAACGGTCCCTGCCTAGCCCGCTCCAAACGTGCCAAAGTTTTGGTCTTGGTAGAAGGATGAATACGGCCACACTTTTTGCCGGTCAATCCAAGTTGGACACCAAAGGAAGCTCAAGTTTTGATGAAGTAAATTTTCAAAACCATCATATAACTTCCCCGACAGAATTTAGGATATAGAACACGTAGCCCAACTGTTTTTACGTAATTTCTGGCGATTTGGCAACGCTATCATTTGGGATTTAAAGTGTAAAAGATCCAAGTTTTGCAAACATGATAAATAAATCAAGTGACTTTCTGTACGTTGATTAATGTGATTGGCTCATGCATACATGTAAAGCCAACACACAATACACGATTGTAGAAGTGTGAACATAGACATTGCCACAACGTTCTGTTTTCGTACGTTTTTAGCCTCTGCTTAACGATCAGACTGTTGGTGGTTCGATTCCATCGCGGAGCTGGATGTTTTGCATTCTATGGCGATTTCCGAGCATGAGAGTTCCGTTAAGTTGCATGATATGTGACAGAGCTGAGTGGTACCTTACTTACCCATGTAGTGTTAATTAACTCTAGAAAATTGCCCAGAATAACGTAGGAATTTGAGAATCTGAATATAGGTGCCGCGTAAAAAGCGGAGAATATGTGTATATGCCTACGGCTGATTAATGCTTCTATGTGTTGGATGAGAGCTTGTTTCAAGAGAACTAACTTGTGCTTTGTGAAAAATTTCAAAAAATCCTTTGCGAAATTTGTAACTGCATATAAAGTAAAGATAAAAGTTTGTCGAGTGCGCCAGCTGATTTGTCAAGGAAACAAAAAATTGCAGCCACCTATAAAAAAACCCGACAGATAATTCATAACTCGCAGTTTTGAATGTCAGGCTTAACGCTTCCCGACCCGCAGTGAAGTTTACATTTCTGTACCAAACAAAAAGCACAAGATTTATCACAACCGGTACAGACAGACAAATCTGTAGCATACACAGAAGTCTATCCTTGCGCCAAGCGGTTCGTGCTTCGTTTGTCGCCAAATGTTGTGAAGCTTTAATTTTTCGCCAAAAACCTGCTATTATTGCAACGGTCAAAATTGCTATAGCAAATCCTTTGCTTAATTCGACTATATCTAAAATTCTGTTATAAACATACACAACTAAGCTGTGCTTGAACCTTGTGGGAATAACATAATAGCTTTTGGTATCTCCGTTGTATTCTATGCCTTTTTTCGTTATCACTATTAATGGTACTCGGCAAAACGCAGCCACACTGCAGATTGTTGCGGCTGTAAAAGCGACGCGCCGATTGTTTATGCTCACAAAACTCATGGGGAACCAAAGTGCCACTACCCTCTCGGCTGATATAACTAATGTTAGCAGATCTGCAGACATAGCAAAACCATCGCCTAGATTCCAACTGGCCAAACTCTTCCATAAAGTCCACAAGTAGCTCTTCGACCAATCCCTAATTGCAAAAACTTGAACGCCTTCCACGATACAAACGATCATGTGGAATATTTCGATGATCGCAATTACACGATGATATATGAAACCAGTTGCTTTGAAATCGTTCATGTGTAAAACCAATAAGCAAAAAATTGAGCCCAAAATACCGAGTAACCCCGTGCTGATCCGGACAGCGGCGTTAGACGTCAGCAAAGCAGACTTTAATTGTTGATATGAAATATAATCATCAATGTAGATTTGTAGTTCAGATGGTAGCCAAGAAATGTTAGCGGATCTCCAAGTGTCATATTCAGCATTCATTTTAACAAGCAAATTTTACGTTTGTGTAAAGTTCAATAGGGTACTTCGCAAAGTATAGATAGGTTGATAACCTAAAAACAGTTAACGTTTATATACAGCTGTATTTTTCGGCAGCGCCACAGCGCCGCGTCTCGATTACGTATCAGTTGCATTATAACCACGTTTTGTACAAAAAAGTGAGCGCCCATTTTTTGGGTTTTTAAGAGATTAACCTCAATTTTGGTGCATGGCGACTGAGAATAATTAGAACTGCATTTTGGGCCTCGAATGTGAATATTCCCATTGTAACTGTAGCATTGTCATCATTTCAGCAACCGTGTATCAAGCTATTTTTGTCAGGAGAATAGTGAGTGACCCAAAAGTTTTTGTTATGAAATTTAGTGACTGCGTTTAAGAAGTGACGCTAAAATAATATCATGCCACTTTATCGTAATTTGCCGCTTTAAGGGGCCTACTTGATAAATGTAGACAAAAGATTATACGGGATTAGCGTAACGGAGGTTCATAAAGTCACCACAAGGTATGTCGGATTCAATAAGTATCTAAACGTTGAAAAGTAATGAAAAAGTAAGAAACTTTGGATTCAGCAGGTTCCTATATAATGACAAAGCTCATCGTGTCTGAAGTGCAGTAATTAGCGTAGTTTTTCTAAAACTACATTGTGTTGCTTATTTCTATGCAACGTGAGGTGACAGCTTCATGTTTTACACTGCAGGTTCTGTAATTTGTGCACAATTAACAGCTTGTTTGAAGCTTTCGTAGTTCAATTATGTTGATTGTTGTATCATTATTTGACAAAAGTAAAATAAACAATTAGCACTAATTTTTATGGGGCAGCCATAGCCACCGCGTAAATACTATATATTATATTGCAAAAGTTGGATTTACACGTGCTCGCTGTGTATATTTGCATTTGAAATAACAGTGCAATAACTAAGATGCACGCGTACAGCAGTACAATGACTAGATTATACTGCACGCTGTGAATCTAGCAGTGTGCACATGTAGGGCAACAAGCAGGATTTTCATGCAAACTTTTATAGTGAATTTCTGCTTTTGACACATACGAACTTTTACAAAAGTTTACAAAAAGTTTAGTCCTGCCGCCAACAAATTCCTGAACACATACAATTATTCCCCAACAGTTTTTAACAAACTTTTATGTGAAGGCTAAGTAAAAATTAATGTTAATGCCTGTAATTTTGAGCCTCCTGCTACATTAATACAATATCTCAATATTCAATACAATATCTCAATTTAAGGTTTCTTTCAAAATTTTTTGATTCTCCTCATACTTACCGCATTTTTGCAGGTTTTTGGCCAATTGCAGAATTGAAAAAGATATATCATATTTTTAGTTCTGAGTGAAAAAGAATTTTTTTTAAGATATCATCATATGCATTATCATATGCAACAATTTTCATTCATGCAAACACTCTGTAAAAAATTTACAAATTCTAAAATTTTTTAAAAAATTTTAAAATTTTTAAACTCTAGTTGAATTCTCCTGCAAAAGAGCTTTCAGAAAATGTATTACATTGTAGGGTCTATCTCCAATGGTTTAGGCTCAGTAAAACTCTAAATTTCGCCACGCACATTTTTTGGTCAGACATCTACTACTTTAATCACACAAACAGACTCTAAACAACTAATTCTAAGAAATTGTTGCGCATAAGCAGAAACCTAACATGGACGATGGTGTCACTATCAAGTAGGGCTATTTCTTTGATAAAATTAGAAATGTTAAGCGTCTGATTCTAACTGCTGAAGTAACTACTAGAACAAATTTTATCTTGAAATTAAACTTAAAAAATTAAAATTAAACCTATTAGGTTACTTGAAAAAATATCAAGGTCAACCATTTTTGGCTTACAAACCTTAATTTAAATAAAACCTACTAAGCTAAAATTCAATCGAGGCCAAGAGTAGGATATTTTAAATAGAAGCTTAGATATTACCTATATATTATTCCGTCTCGCCATGTCAAGACAGCAAGGTGTTTTTACTGGAAGAAAGACAGCATCTTCATCGGAACTCAATTGGGATTCGAACCACCCGTCTCTGGATTTGCAGACCATGGCTCTACCATTTGAGCTCCTGGGAGTGCTGAGCTTTCGTAAATCCCTTCATGTACTCTAAGGGCCCTTTCTTACTTCACACTTACTTATGCAATGCCGCTTTAGAGGAGGGGGCAACTACGTTCACACTCTAAACTTGCAATTTATTATTATATCTAATTTGTAATTAATTAATTAGTTCTCGTACGCCTCGTCATGTCAAGACAGCAAGGGGGTTCTTACAAGACAGCAAGGGGGTTCTTACTGGAAGAAAGAAAGCATCTTCATCGGAATGACCCAAGGGGGATTCGAACCACCAATCATTGGATTTGCAGACCAGCACTGTACCAGTTGAGCTACTGGGCCAATGCTGAGCTTTCGTAAAACCCTTTAAATACTGTAACGGCCCTATCTCACACTTACTTATGCAATGCCGCTTTAGAGAATGAGGGGGCTAGGTTTTCACTTGCAACGTATTAATTATTCGAATTAATTTATCATTATCTGATTAGTTCTCGAACGTCGTACTTAAATTTGTTAAAAATTATAAATACAAAACGGAACGATCAAAAAATTATTAGTGGAAAAAACGTCGTTGTCCCCCCCTCCTTGGATGGGCACTTTTCGGCAAAAAAGAACTCATCAAAGTAAGTCAAAACATTTCAAAACCTAAATCAAAACATTTCAATTTTTCTATTCAAAGTTAACAAAGCCCTATGCTTATTATATAACCCGATACTTTAACCGTATTTTGATGCAGAACAATGCACACATGTAATTACAAAACGAAAAGTAATGTAAAGTCCTGCCGCCACTGAGGTGGCGGCAGGAAAAAAGTTAAACTTCAACTTTCTTAAACTAAAAAAGTTAGGGGTGAAACTCTAACTTTAACTTTAACTTAAATAAAAATACCCTTACTTTAACTTTAAATAAAAGTTATTTTAAAAAAGTTATATAAAAGTCAGTGATTTTTGACTTACTTTAACTTTAACTTAAATTACCCCCTGAGCCTTACTTTAACTTTAACTTTAACTTAAATGAAATTGGCTTAACTTTTTTGCCCTAGCACATAGTTATTGTCGTTAGTTATTGCACTGTTTTTCCTGTTGGGCCACAGCCCAACAGGTCTTTAATTTTGATTCTGGTATCTTTAACACAGATCCAGCGTTAAAATGTGTATGTGCGGAGTGTGTTTCACACGTCTTCTATCGTAGCTGTGCATCTGTCACACTAAAATGCCTTGTAGTTTCACTGTGTTGTTGAGATCTGGGTTGTTGTTGAGAAGTAGTTTGAAATGCAAAAGACTGCCAACAAGCCCAACCTGCGGCAAAACCTTCAGTAAGTATTAAGAATAATGTTCAAGTAAGCTGACCAGAGGTCAGCTAAAACCTGTTGTGCAGCAGATAATTATCTTATTGAAAAATGTGTATGCAAAAGTTCAATGCGTTTTTATGCCATCTTACAATAAGTTGTTTATGCAAAAACTGGAAAGAGTTTTAATTATCTAACAACAAATTATGTAGGAATGGGTTGTTTTGATGAGTGAGAAGTGTATGCATTCTTTCATGCCCAAAAATGACTACAGTTCGCAGGAATAATCTTGCCTTTCTTTTGTTATTTTGTTTCTCTTTTTTGCAGAATAAATGAAGTTATTTTGTAATTTTATGAAAAAATAACATAAGATGCTGCCAACAAAATTATCTGGTCAAATGTTGGTACTATCAGCAATGTGACACACGCGCACTATGTGACACATATGAACTAAACAAACGCACATTGACATTTTTCCAGCTTACAGTGTAACTTTTGCACTAGACAATGATGTGACGCTCGCGCAGTAGCTCTAATATGCAAAGCAAACTAACGCTCAGACGTACATTGTACTACAAGCCCAGTGTATTCCGCCAGAAATCAAAATTAGAGACCTGTTGTGCTGTGGCACAACAGGAAAAAATGACCAACTTAGAATCGAACCTACGGTCTCATAGTTAAGAATCTATCAAACTAACCACTCGACCACACAGATCAATAAAGTCCCAAGACTTGACTAAAAGTACATATATAATTAATAGGATATTATTAATAGGATATAAATTATCCTAAGCAAATCGGTAACAATAATTATAATAATCAAGATTCAAAAACAGTTATAGATATAAGTCGGCACATGAATCCGTATTTGCAAAACCGTAAAATTTAGGACTAATTCGCTCTTTTGTAAAAGGACTCAAATTTTGTAAAAGGTTGGCCCAGCCCACAACGTTAAAACACTGGTACCTAACATACATACCTAGTCAACGACAACTTATCTTTCTTTGTGGTCTCCGTGGCGCAGAGTATTAGCGCATTGTTTTCTTAACCAAAAGTTTGCTGCATCGAGCTCAGCCGGAGATAACTTTTTTAAATTTTACGCAATATTCGCTAAGTCGAATAGCTGTTAACTTATTTGCAGCAATAACTTATTTTACGTCGTGATCCCGTATGCATTGTGCACTTTGGTCAACCTTTGTTAAAACGGTTGCAAAAGAAGACGTTTTGTATGGAAGATAAATCAAGTAAATAAGTTAACGCTGTATCTGGCCCAACAGGTTTACGATGGCCTCTGGCCAATGTGCTTAAAAATAAATGCTTGATGCTTGCTGAATTCTTTTGCCGCAGATTGGGCTTGTTTCAAGACAGGTATGATATAAGCCTGGTAATTGCACTTTACTGTAGCACTGAGTCGAGCCAATACACATAACAGGATCACAGGATATAACAGGATATTGTTATATACGTGCAAATATGCTATATTGCATGTCTGATATTTTTTTTTTTTTTTGTTACTATCCGCCACTGTGTTGGTTAGGGCAATCTTACCCTCTTAACCTGGCATATGGATAGACCTTGATTGTGTGTATGGGGTTGGTTACCCAAGGACAGCACAAATCAAGGTTTGATGTGTAATTGGAGATTTAGTGTGGTACATAGCATATTTTAATAATATTCAAAATCAAAAACAAGTTACATACAACATACAAGTAATGTTTCTGGTTGTTGCGTGTATGCAGCTATATGACCACATACGTTTTGCAAGAGCTGCGGTGGGGGTCGGAACTTCGAATGAGGACAACGGCAACTTGAATTACTGTGCCCCCTTTTTATATTGGCGAAGCATATGTATCTTGTTTGGTTCATTTCTTCACAACTTTGACTTTTCTTCTTGTCAGATTTTGGCAATGACTAATTTCATACTCTTGATATAACTAATCTTAATAATCTTCAGATATACATATATTGAGTGATTTGGACTGATTGTCAGCTTGACTGCTTTTCGACTGGACTCATAATATTTATCCATTTTCACTTTTTATTTTCTGTACTTCTTCACATAATTCCTATTTTTATTTTATTAAACTGTTCTTTTTACTTCTTCACTGGCGTTTCTGATTTTTTTTTTAGTTTTAGACCTCTTCCCATTTATAAATTTTTTCTTATTTCTGACACTGCTTTTTTACAACCTTTCCTTTTTTATTTTCATTCATTAATTTATTTATTCAAAATCACAAAAATGATTAATTCTATTTTTATGCTTCTGACATTCATAAGAGACCATCATATCAAATTTCGCTCTTCGTTTACTAGTTTTCAGACTATTTAGCTATTTTATTTTTTGCATGATTATCTTCACAGCGACCTCATAGTTTGCTTGGCTTCTAAGTTTGATATTTACTAAACTTTTTCACATTACACATTCTTGTGATTACTTGTCACTTTTGCTTCAGTGAAGACATTTCTTGTTCGTTGTCTTTTAGTATTCGCATATTTCATAGGTTCATTTTCTGATTTTCATTTTTCATCTTTTTGTATAGTCGAGGTTTAAAATATTTTTTTTAGTAAACATGTTTTCTGAATTCGTTTCAAAGTTGATTTGGGCTTCTTTGCTGATTAGTTTTCCCTTTGTTTTGCTTGACCTCATAGCGTCTTCGTAGTGCACATTTTGATTTTTCTATTTTCTTGATTTTAAGTTACCACAAATGATTAGATTTCCAATTTCCTTTGCAACAGAGATACGTAGCATTGCCGTTTGTACATAAAGTGAGTGGTGTGGGCAGAAGTGGCAGTACTTCAGCAATTGCACTGACATGAACTTTGAGGAACATTGTGATAGCAACGGTCGTGGTAGCTTTACTGAAGGATTATGGCAGTGATAGTTGTGGAGGTAATAGTCGTAGTAGCGGAAGGGCTGCTGTATTCAGTGTTCTCGTATTCAACTCAATGCAATCCATCGCTTTTCTTTTCTAGCTCCTCAAGGGTTTAAAAACACTATTTACCCAGAATCTGCATGATTTAGTCACATTTTCGATTCTTGGTAGGTGAGTTTTAACAGGCTTTTGGCATAATTCATTTCTATTTGCTCTGTGTATTTTTTCTATTTACTTGTCTTTGCTCGTTGTTCTTTTATAGACGGTGTATTTGAAAAAGAAATTTTTTTTGGTGTTCAGTTCTTTTGTATCGAAAGTTGATTTTCTGTTTGATAATGGACACTTTATAATGACTGCAGGTAGTTTCCGATGTCCTAAGTTAGCACGCTACCTGTTCCAGTTATTTTTCTTTGTTTTCCAGAGTTTACTTCTGCTCAGCTGTCTTCGGTTTGATACTTCTAGTTATTTTTCCAGTCCTCTTGTTTTATTGTTAAACAGTTTGTTGCAATTTTCTTTGTGCCTTCCTCAGGTTTTTTGGTTGTTGTTGTTTTGCGCTTTGTATTTTTCATTTCATTTCTTAGTTTTCGTTTTTCTTTATCAATAGATTTTCACGCATTTTCTGTCCTGTCTGTTTCAGTTCTGTTTTTCTTTTTCATTTTTCATTTGTCACCTTATCTTTTATTGATTATTTTTGAAATTTTTATAATGTTCGGATATACCGTGCCCAACCTTGTGCTCGTAATTCCGTGCTTTGAATGGTTTTGTACTGTTCTTTTTAATTCCAAGTCTTTATGTCAGCCCTTTACGTGAAGCTTGTTCAATATTGAGGGTGCTGTGGTTTCAATCGCTGCATATTCTTCCTTCTTCAATATTTTCAATATTTTCAGTGAATGACCTTTGAAGCAATTCTTCTTGTTTTAGCCAGTATGGCAGTCGTTCTCGTCGTTGTGGTTGCGGCTTTTCAGTTGGTGTGATAATAGGTAGTTTCGTTATAGTTCAACTAGTAGTTCTGGTGAATTTGGTTGTGGTAACGGTCGCAGAAGTGACACTAGCTGTTGTCACTGTATTATCTGCTGTTGTCATGGCCTTACTCGCACCAGTAGTAATTGTTTAGGAGATGTAACGTTAATTCTACTATCGGTAGTAGGTAGGAGTAGCTGTTGTTTTATCTTTTTTGTTTTAGTGCTTGTGGTGTTGTAATAGGCGTAGTAGTGGTTGTGGTAATGAGTGTAGCAGTAGTAATGATTGCTGTTCTAGTAGATGAGGTAGAGTAGTAGTAACTAGTAATGGCAGTAGTGGTAGATCTTATGAATATCACTATTGTCGTAGAGGTTGTAGTGGCGTATACATACATATTTGCGTTGCTGTTATACTAACCCCAATAACAAGCACTATTTCATTTTAGATTCTTAAAAGGCTATATTGTGGGAAAATAACAGAAACAATGCGAAAATTCAAAAAATCAACAAAATAAAGTTGATGGCAATCAACAGATCAGACTCGCCAACTCTGTTCCTTATCAACATAAAATTAAAAGTATTCAATGCTTCACTTTGATATTTGTCTCAAATATTGATTCATAACATGCTAGGAACTCACGGTTACTGTTGTTATTTTCAAAATACAGAGGTCCTGAATCCTGATCTAGTACCTCTCAGTTAACTCACTCACTGGTTGATGAATCACTAGCTTACATGAAATGTTAGTCAGTTCGTTATGATTTATGACTCGTTTTTACCGAACCGAGACCACACTTTTTGACATAATACTTAGTGGTAATCGTCAAATCTGACAGTTACAGGTTGCATATACATTGTACAGAATACAAAATTAATAGAAAATACATTTTCAATTGTAGGCCTTTGAAGTATACTAGTCGTTATTATCAATTTTATAGTCCATTTTGCTGATATATAATGAAACTTAAATCAATCAATCTGTACAATACAGTACAATACAGTAGTCACTGAATCAATCAATTACAGTAAGATTAGTACTGTAGATCAAAAACACACAACATACGTGTTGTTAACCTCATAACTAACAGACTAACTAGCGTCAATACGTAACTTATTACCAGTTTATATATTAACGACGACTGATAACGATCGTTGCCTATTTAGTACATAATTCAAAACTACAACGTATGATTTTAAACGTATTATTTCTTGTTCAGCGTAATTTCTTAGGGGCTGTTCAAAAATTCGGACTCACGGGACTAGACTAACTGAATTAACTGCAATAAGTCGACACATGTAAGTAGGTATTTTTCTGAGACTTGCACATTTATGCAATTTAAACAGAGGAGGAACTGAGAATAATTTGGAAAAGGTCTCATGCTTCTGTGTTGAGTTACTGCCGTCAACTCAGCCAATCCAGTCCAGTCAATCCGAATTTGTGAACAGGCTCTTAGTAAACCGTAAATGAGTGAAAAACAATATTAAAATTCAAACTTAACGTAGGTTCTCGTTACGCAAAAAACCAAATTTAGCAGCAATCAGGGCCATTGCATCGTGTAGTAGTAAGTGATCGTAAATATTTGAAACTTCTTTGTTGTAACTGCTAAGCATTATGTATGGCTCTCAGAAGCGGAAACGTAGACTGTATTTTTACCGCGCAACTTGAGTGAATGTGTTATAAATTGGTGCTGAAAATTTAGAGAACAAAAATTTGAAATCTAAGCTCTAATCTAAGCATTATAGGCTTCCAATTTATCTTCTTTTTTGTTGTAAGATTTTGATTTTTAAATTCTAAGTAATCAAACTTTAAATTTGGGTTGAATGTTTTGTGAAATTTAATATCAGAAGTCGAAAATCAAAGCTATGCTAATTTTAAATATACTAGTCTTCAAGTCAAATAAGCTTACGTATGTAGTAAAAAAGTCTCCTAAAAGTTAATTTAGATTAAAGAAAACTTATTGCAAAAGAAAACTTATCCATTTGAGCTCTTTGTGAAAAAATCGCATGTCTGATATAATAGCACACAGATTAGACCATTCATTTGCATGTCCGTCAAATGCTGTCAAATGGCAATGCTGTTTACTTTTACGTATTTGCATTATACTGACATAACGTATTCACCTCACACCTGTAGGTTCTGAAGACGGTAGGTCGGAGCCGGAGGTCCTAGAAGCTGAAAACACTTTATATTTTAAAACGATGAACTAACTCAGTTGCAAACAAAACTTGGCGTGATCTGCCAGCTTGACGTCCACGTCACTCGACACTCGTCACTGCTTGGTTTGAACATGTAAATGAACTCAGTCAGCTAGTGAAAAGTCATAACGCCCCATATTGATTCATGGATTTGCTCTCGCTATGTAAGCGGGCGGAATGTCGATAGCGACCGATAGCGGGGTGTCTACATGCTGGAATGTCAACTCTCGCTATTTCTGTCACTAGTGTTCAATCTCGCTAGTTCAATGTCAACGCGCTGCTATTTGCAAGACATACCTACTTTTGGTAAGTACTATGTCTACGAGACGGAATAACTATCCTTGCGGTTTATAATGTAAGCAAAGAAGAATCTGTGCACACAAAATCTTTTGAACTCCATAACATACACGCATGTAAATAATACATCACTCCGTTTTTAGCAATGCATAAAATGGAATTTTTTGCAGAATCCTGTTACAAATAATTTGTATTCGCAGTTATTCTAATTATGCTTCATTGAAGCAACACAAAAAGTCTTCGAAACTGAAGCTAGTACTTGTAATTTTCGGACGGCGCCGACCGGTCAAAATCTGCCGGCCGGCCAGCCGGTCAACATCGGCCGACTTGAAGGCCGGTGAAAAACAAGTGGCCAGCCAAATTCAACCGATCGACCAAAGGCCAGCATAAGGCCGTTCGGCAGGCTGAATTAAGTCAAAATGATACTACGAATTTGTATAAATTTAGGTAAATACATACCTACCTGGTCACTTGAAACTAATGCAAAAATAATGCTGAGTACGGATTATCATCAGGCTTCAGAGTTTTTTCCTAATTTTTTTAAAAATGTATTGTTAAGACCAAGAACAGGCTCTGCAGATTCGCTTTGAATTTGAAATGTTGCTTGTTGTTACCCATATAATGGGTCCGGTTTTATTATTATTCCTTTTATTTGGGTCAAGTAACACAGGTGCTGGAGTAGTAAAACTAAAAAAATAAAGTCCCATGAGCGGATGCTACTGCCTGGCTGACAAATAAATTATGCACCTCAACGGTCAACAAACTCAGAGCTCGGCCCAATAGATTTTAAGCGGGCTTGATCAGCCTTGTTTGACGAAGTTCTAGCTCAGAAATGAGGTACGTTTGGTATGTGTACAGGCAAAGTAGCACAGTTAAATAATGATAATTACATATAATTGAAAAATTGAAAAAAATAATGTAAAAAATACGTATTTGTTTGTATGTACTTCAATATGTTTGAAACGGCTACACATGGATTTGCGTTAAAATACTGATCACATGGCTTCTGAGACTGCACAAGGCAAAAAAGGCAACCGGTCACTCACCCACACTTGGTCACTGAACAGTGTCTCTAAATTTTAGAATTGTAAAAAACAACTGTTACAGCGGTTATTTTGTGCCCATGACTGTTTTAGCTAGCATCGTAGGAAACTGTACGTACACCCAGGCTACTTCCTAAAACTGACTTGAATATTGAATTCTGATGATTGGATAAATTTTCATTTTCAACGGGTTACTATTCAACGTTATATTATATATAGATTAATTTAATATTTTTCGTAATTCAACTTTTTTGCACACTTTGAAGTTTTGCATAGCAAAATTTTTTAGTATTGTAAATTGACTAATCTTTTCTGTCCATTTCCATGCAGTAAAGACCTCTTTGATGGCAAGTTGCGACCCACTGTTAATGTGACCAAAGTTCTTGATAAAATTCTTAGCAAAAACGTCGCTCGACGCGTCGGACTTGGGATTTTTATGTGAAATCGTCTGTATATGTACTTCTTGTCTCTTTTTTTATAAAATCTCGAAGCCCAACATAGCGAACATATAATAATATTCATCTTTCATAAGTATTAGCCTCTCTTCAGTTGAGTTTGCAAACGCTCTAATTTCATACTATTGTGAGTTTGTCTATCCTAGTTGTCTATCATCTGCGTGATTTCACAGGAAATTTCTCTACCTGGACTGGTTAAGCACCTTTAGGAATAAGCCATGACAACGATAGCTTTTTTCTATTTGAACCATTCATTGTCAAGTCTGGTCTTAGAGATGCAATTTATTAGACTTGAGTCTGCTCTTTGGTTCAGCACCTTTTTGTTAACTACATAGCCCTGCTGATTACCGTCTACCACTTAGCAGTCTATTTGTTCGTTTCACACATAACGCTTGTTTATAGTGATCTGAAGAAAACGTCAGGTTTAATGCGTAACTTTTTCATGAAATCAGCTTAGGTATAGTAAACTAAGGTATGAGATCCATAATGAACAGTTCCATGTGTAAATATGTGATGAATAGGTACGGGTTGGGGTTGTGTTTCATGTGTATTTAATGGTGTTTGTATATGATGAGCATAGTGTTCAGTGTATGTAATGTATTTTACGTATGTGTGTATTTCAGGTCCTAGGGAGCAGATGGAGTTTTTCCAAACAGTAAATGGGTAATTGACGTCAAGAATAATGGTAAATAAGGGTAAATAAGGACACTTAAATAATACATATTTGTAGAATTATGACAGACAAATACTTCAATAATAATACCAATAATAATTGGTATGACGACAAATACATTAAAAATGTTGTAATTGCCTTTTAAATTATAAAATACAATAATAAAATATTTCATTATAATATGGCCCAGTCATTATATGCGCCAGTCATTGTGTGTGTTTGTGTGTGCGTGTGTGTTTATGTGTGTGTGTGTATACGTGTCGTTGCGCGCTCGCTTGTGCATGAGCTGTGTTGATTCCTTGCCTACCACCGTTTTGTTTTAATAATGCGTAGCTGAGCGAAAGAAGTAGGTTTTATAACTCTATTTTTGAAGTACCATAACTTTTAATTCTGTGAAAATTATAGCTTCATTTTTTACATTCTTCAAGCTTTCAGTCCTTTACTCAAGTTGACTAAATTTCGGGAATTTTTGTGTTGTAAATTTTTATTTATTAAAACTTATAATTTTTTCGCTATTCTGAGTGTGAGTGTGGGCGTGTGTGTTTGTGTATGCACGTAGCTGACCGCAGTGGCTGGCATTGTTCCAGCCAGCTCGCCTGGATATTTTTGTTCACACGTGCGCTTGTGCGCGCGTGTGTGTAGCTGTCCAGGATTGTCTGGGCAGATCTTTCCCCAGACGTAATTGCAATGGCCGCCGTTTGCAAAATGGCGGCCATTTTTATTGCAATGGCCGCCGCCTGCGAAATGGCGGTCATTGTTTCCAGTGTTTTTACGCGAGTGTGTGCGCTCCACACACAAGACTTGGGTTGGGTTAGGTTTTCATTTCAGGTTAGGTTTTTATTTCAGAGTTTTTTCAGGGCTGGTTTTTAGAAATTTTTGGGAGTGGGTTGTAGTATCCGTGAAATGTTTTTTTCAATAGAAAATTATTTTCATATATATTCCTATAAACTTCCCTGATTGATTCTTCAACTTTTTTTACTTTAAGACATCTTTTATATTTATTCCTGCAAAATTTTGCAGTTAAATTTTTTCGCTTAAAAAAATAATTCTCCCATTCTATTTTGAACGAAGGGGGCCTTTTTCATTCTTTGTGTATCATTTAAATTGCTTTAATTTTTATTTCAGAATTCGTTTTCGTGCCGATCTGCCGATTATTTTCCCTGTCAACGAACGACAAAATCGGTATGTTTATAGTTTTTTATTAAAAACACTTGCAATGTAGATTTTGTAATAAGATGGGACAGGTTGATTATTGTGTTTCAAATTAATGTAATGTAATTATCTAATTTTATTTCATTGTGGTTTTCTAAACAACTGTGACTGCTATTTGATTTTCAACCGTGGTTTTAAAAAAATGTTGAGTTTTTTTTTCAAAATCGTTTGACTGCTTTTTTCCTTTTTGTTTTAGCTCGCCCCAAGCCACAGTCGAGCCTGCCCACCAAGCCACAGCCAACCCCAGCCCTAGCCGACCCAAGCCACAGTCGAACCTGCCGACCAAGCCACAGCCACCCCAGCCCTAGCCGAAAGCCACAGCCGACCAAGCCACAGCCGACCAAGCCACAGCCACCCCAGCCCTAGCCGACCCAAGCCACAGCCGACCAAGCCACAGCCGACCAAGCCGCAGCCGACCAAGCCTCGCCGACCAAGCTGCTGTCGGCCAAGCCCCTGCCAACCAAAGGTATGTCGATGTATAGTATAGTATATACTATATTATTACACCTATTTGCATAGTAGTATACTATAGTATTGTATAGTAATATATTATGCTATGGTGTAGTAATATAGTAGTAATTATTGTATAGAATTTTTTACGTATAGTATAGTATACTGTGTATTATGTTGTATCTGTCGTGTGTTTGTGTGCTATACTTGTACTAGTTTGTAATTACGTATTATCGAGACAATACCTTACCTAAGTACACCACGATTTCTTCTTTCGAAAATTCGTAACTCAGTTACGCTTGCAACTCCGACTTAGTTCTTCCATGGCGCTTCTAGTGTGTATGCGTAGGTTTATACCGGCTGTTGTGGTACTAGTAATTTTAGTTCCAGTGTATTATACTGTTGTTAAGGAAAAGTATGATTCAAACTTAATTTTACAATTACCCTTATCTTGTAGTAGTGTGTGCAACAAATCTGTCATAATTTCTAATCGTCTCCAGTTTTGCTCATATGAGAATAGTAGTGTTCATTTTTGTAGTGAAGACAGTTTTTGTGTTTTAAATAGGTCTGAAATTAAGACGACAGCAAAATTTTTAAGTGAGTGCTTTGATGGGCCTCACTGTGGGTTGCAGCCACTAGGGCATATGTTTCAAGTTAATCAAAACAGTACCTGTGTATTTTCAGCTTCTTATAAAAATATTACTATATGTTACGACCGTAATCTAGTTTTTACATCAGCAAGTGTATGTAGTGAGCCACTTCTACATAGAGGCTTGAGCAGGGTTTATCATTCGCTATTGTTGTGGAGCTGGGTCCACCCCTCAGATATGATTGGTTGATTTTGTTGAAAAAATTTCAACGAACTAAAAATAATTTAACATGTCATTTCATTTTTAAAATTTTGTCAGTCTTCACTTATTTATTGGTAGAGTCTAGTCGTATGGATGAGCTTTCTGTAAAATTCAAGCAGCTATCCGTGTCGGACAGATTTCAAAAGTTTATTGTTACTTTCAATGAAGTTCCTCAAAACCCTAAATGGAAATTAATTGAGCGTAACTTGCGATTTATTCATAATTTGCCCGATCGAAAAATCTCTTCCGCTGTGAGATATGCCACTTCAGAAGAAGAAAAAGTGCTCTCATTGCGAAAAAATAATTAGCGGCTCAAATTTCAGTCGGCATCAGAAACAACATCACCGAGTTGGGTGGATACCGGTTACGTTTATTCATCCTAACCCTGCTCAAGACGCCTCTACACAAACATTTAATGCAAAGTCATTAACTGACTTTGAGAAAACTGTTCTGGATAACTTACATGCGTTAATTAGTAATTGTCCCGGGTGTCATAGTCTTGAAATTTGTTTAGACATTTCGAAACATTATTGCTGCTTCAGTAAAGCAGAGGCCTTGTACTATTTACTTGATTTCGCTCTTGTAAACTCTAACGTACCTCAATTGTCTGCCGTAGACCGTATACAGCTAATGTGCTCACTGTATAGTAATTTATAATATCGATATATGTATTATGTCACAGGTGTATGAAAAACTGCGCCAAATTTATTTATCACCAAAAAGTTCTGGGTCATTCGGAGGGGCAGAGAGGTTGTACAAAACAGCAGTGACCCAAGGTTTACCGGTAACACGCAATGATGTGCGCAGTTTTTTACAAACTATTGATTCTTATGTTTTGCACAAGCAAGCTAGGTACAATTTTTTAAGAGGCAGGGTGAGAGTTAGTACTCTTGATGAGCAGTGGCAAGCTGACTTAGCTGATTTGTCGATGCTGTCTAGACAGAACAGGGGGTTTAGATTTTTATTAGTAGTGATTGACGTATTTTCTAAGTTTCTTTGGGTCGTCCCTGTTAAACGCAAGCGGGGCTTGTTGGTTGCTGAAGCGTTTGCTTTTATTTTTAATGAAACTAATCGCAGGCCGGGCTATATATGTACCGACAAAGGTACAGAGTTTCTGGCCAAAGAGTCTCAAGACATTTTCAAAAATGAACGTATTGTTCACATAACCCCTCAGCGCCGCAGCGGCAAATGTGTAGTTGCGGAACGTGTTATTCGTACCATCAAGACCCGTTTGTTTAAATATATGACTGCTAATAGTACTAAGCGATATATTGATTGTTTGCCAGATATAGTTTCTAGTTACAATAATTCCGTTCATCGTTCTATTGGTATCGAGCCTGTTTCTGTTACATGGAAAAATCAAGCCAATGTAAGGAAGCGTCTTTTTCCAAATAAAAAACCAGCAAAAATTTTTTTCAAGTTTAATATTGGAGACACCGTTCGTGTTCAAGCTGATCGAAAAACATTCACAAAAGGTTATAAGACGCATTTTTCAAGTGAAAAGTATAAGGTTTTTAGACGTTTACATCGCTTTCCACCACAGTATAAGTTGAAGAGTTTGGATGGTTTTTTGCTGCAAGGTTTGTACTATGATCCAGAGTTAGCATTAGTTAATGATTAACGTCATGTATGTTATAGTATCTAGTGGTGCATGTAAAGACTACTTTATTAACAACACTGGAATAAATTTTATCAATGTACTAGAAGCGCCCATTTGCAACAACCGCTTGCATGTTGCATTAATTGAATGTTTTATTAACACCTCAAAAGCCCTGCCGTCAAGTTTAGTCTATCTTGAAACCAATTTAGTTTCAGAGTCACAAGTTTGTGGTAGTAAACGCAGGTTGTTGCGTTTATTTAAGTTAGCTCCCCAGGTATTGTTAGAAAAGCCAGAGTATTATCCGGTTGTATTGAATCCTATTGATCAATTGTGCTTTGCGCTAACCCCCCACGATCCTAAATTAAATTTGTCGTCATTTTCTAATATTGAAATCGTCATTAAACTTCACTTTTCACAAAAGTACTCGTCATCAGTGTTGTTATCAGACTAGTTTTTATAATGTCATGCTGTGCTTCTCAAGTATTGTCTTATTATCAAATGCCCAATTTACCTTCTGAGCCTGCTGATTTTAAGCGTGGACACTGTGTTGGAAAGTATAGACAAGCTGTGCGTCTTAGTAAGCCTAGCAGATCTGCTACAGCTGGACCTGTTCGCAAACGTAGACGTGCGAATAAACCCCGTAAGACAAGGAACCGTAGGCGCATTGCAGGAGCTCAGGTCAAGTACAGTTTAAATAAAACAGTTAAGAAGCGCACAAAACGCTTACAGCCTAAAAAACGGCAATCTAAGCGGAAAACTAAAGGACACAAAAAGAAGCCGGAAACTTTTTAATTATGAAACGTCGGTGCATTGCTGAATCTTTAGCCAGTGGACATTGTGTAAAATCTGAATTCAATTTATTTGCCCCTGTTCCAAAGCAGCATCAAGTAGAAAATTCGCGCTGGTATGTTTCGCCTTGTGATGCACATTTACCGTCGGATACTTCTGCTAGTTTGGATTTTAAAATCAGCTCTACGCCGTCTGCTTTTATTGATCCTAATTTATATCTATATTTGCAATTTAAAATCGAATCTACAAATCCAGATGCAGCACCAGCAATTCCAGTAAACAATTTTCTTAATGCGTTTTTTAGTTCTGTAGAAATATGGTTTAACGGTATTCAAATAGGTCCTCCTCGTAATATGCATTCGTTTACATCGTACTTAACTGCATTACTTGAGTTTTCTCCTCAGGCTCAAGCTACTTTTTTGAAGTCATCATTGTTTTACCTAGACAGTTTTGGCGTGATGGACTCTGCAGACCCGACGCTAAACGTTGGTGCTGCGTCACGCATGGCGCATGCACCGAGTGGAAGATCTATTGAACTGTTTGGTCCATTACTAGTTGACTTATTTCGCACCACGCGACCTTTTCTGCCCGGAATTGACGTAACTATTAGGTTACATAGAAACCAGCCTGCTTTTTGTTTAATGTCAAACGAGACAGGACCATTCAAAATCCAAGTAGAGGCTGCCAATTTACATTACCGTAAGATATATCCTAGTGAAGCCACCCTTCGTGGTATTGAATCAAGACTTACAAGAGAACCAGCACTTTATCCTTTTGTTCAAAAAGAAGCCAGAGTATTTGTACATCCGGCGAATGCTAGTATTTTTGAGGATGGTATTTACGAAGGGACAGAATTACCTCGTAAAGTTACTATTGCACTTTTGCCGCAGGGTAACTTTACGGGTGACTATACGCGGAATCCATTTAATTTCGAACACCACGACCTGCAACAGTTGTCTTTAGAAGTAAATGGGTCTGAGGTCAATTCTAGGCCACTTGAAGTTGCCACAAATGCCACACAGAGTATCGTTCCTTATGCTATGTTGGTGTTGAACCAGGGACATTCTGTTGAACAAACTGCTTTGCCTGTAGATTATGAAAGTTTTTATTCTGGTTACTGTTTGTTTACATACGACTTGACACCTGATCATTGTGCAGGGTCCGAACATGCAAGTGTTTTAGCACCTGGGAATATTCATTTGAAATTAACTTTTAAAACTCCACCCCGAAAAACATTAGTAGTTTTGGTTTGGTTTGAATTTGAAAAAACATTAATTATAAATTCGTCTAGAAATTTCACTATACAGTGATGAAGATTTAAGAAGTCAGTACATCATCTAAGGTCACAACATTTAGAAACACTCAAGTTTTCATTGTAGTGAATTGTGTAATGTGTGTCAGTCTGTCATGAGGTTTCGTACACCATTTACTATGGTTTTGTCGGGGTCAACAGGGTCAGGGAAAACATACTGGGCGATTAAGTTATTGAAAAATCAGCAGGAGAAATTAGATACTAAGTGGGAGGTTATTTGGTGGTGTTACAGTTTATGGCAGCCTGCATATACTGAATTGCAAAGTCAATTTCCTGAAGTGAAATTTATTGAAGGGTTGCCTGCTGACGTAATTGAGTCTTATGCAGATAAAACTTCTAATAAGGTTATTTTTATTGACGACTTGTGTGAAACTGTAGCAGATACGAAAATTTTGAGTAGTCTTTTTACTCGGTTTTCGCATCATGCAAACTGGTCTGTAATTTTTTTTATGCAAAATTTGTTTTACGAAGGTAAAGCAATCAGAACCGTTACTAGAAATACACATTATTTTGTTTTGTTTAAAAATGCCCGCGACGCCGGAATTATTTCAACATTAAATAAACAAATTTTTCCCGAAACACCAAAATTTTTAACAGATGCTTATCGGCAAGCCACCTCTGAACCTTTTGGGGGACTGTTGTTAGACTTGCACCCTAGTACACCATCTGAATTGAAAGTAAGGGGGGCAAATTTGGAAGGTGATGTGCATGTATATGTAGCAAAAAAACGTTGTAGCACAACTTCAGAAGTATCCAGGTCTGGTTAGATGTTTGTGTAGTACCGCCCGGGCTGGTGGCAGCATGGTCAACGTCTGAATGTCAATAATCCGGGGAGGACCTAGTCCGAGCGTTACTTTCAGTTGACAATCATGCGTCTGTAGTCTCAAAGACTGTCATCTCAGCTGGGTGTAGGGCTACCTTTTGAAACTAACCGCCGACGGATACTTGAAGTTGTGTGTGACGTAGAGCTAATTGAAATTTTTGAACAATTTTTTTAAATGCGGGTTAAGTATAACATTTTCAACGATTGTAAAATTTCTAGTAATTTTTCGAGACGAATTCGTATTTTTAAAAACCAAGATAGAAAGTAATTTTTTTATTAAGTTCACATTGTTGGTCAAAAATTTGTTGTTGTGTGTAGTGTAATTTATGGCATTCTATTGGAATAGTTCTCTGAGCGATTTACAAATTTTGGCAAATTCTGTACATATTCGTAATTTTGAGTGGAGTGACAATATTGTAAAATCTATTAGTGATATTTCGTATAATTTACTGTATAATGAAAATTTGAATTTGAAAAGTGAGCATATTGTACAGTTACGTCCCCATAAAGAAATTATACGAAACTTGGCATCGGTAAAAATTAGTCTGGGTCAGAAACGTCGGTTACTGGCGGGGTCACCTAAATTGGCCAAAATTCTCGCTAAGTTAGGACTAGAATACAATGGCTGAACGCATGTCGCTGGTCCCTTCAACGTGGCTGCAGAACTATCGAGACATGGAGGCTAAATTGCAGTCCATAAACTCTGTCACCCCCCATCCTGCACCGATTGTTGAAATGATTGCTCCTGACAATAGCAAGACTAGTGAAAATCAGATTGTTAACTCCGAACAACTAGCAAATGTCATTGAACTGTTACCAAAGAATGTAAGATCCAAGGCTCGAATAGTCTTACATTATTTAGAAAAAGCAGGTCTTGAGCTCGAGCCAGAGTCTAATCGCATAATTTATCCTGATAACTCTGTAGGCGGGCATTTGTTGGACAATTTACGATTTTTTCTATTGTCTCGACAGATGAAAGTGCAGAAGCCATTGGATGCTACAGACTTTCGAGAACTAATGCGAAAAGCAGGTGTCCCAGATAGTATTTTGTCGAAACGACTAGAATGGTTTAAGCTTTATGAGTAATTTGTATATAATGTAAATAATTGAGAATAAATTTTTTTTTGAAAAATCCGTAATAGTTCGTTTGAGGTTATATTGAGAAACAGATTAAATACATTACAACATGGGAAACAATTATACTAGAAATTGGCAACCGAAATGTCTGATATTTTGATTAACGGTCTTTGAGACAAGTTTTCAATGTATTTATCTTTAGATATTTAAGAACCTTGTTTCTGGTTGCCATTTTCAAAATGTTGAATACAATATATATGTATAATAGTGTCATATAGAGATAGTAACAAAATTTAAATAAAATTTCGATGACTTTGGCGATTACAGAGCTATGTTAATTCTTCATAATGATTTCTGTAATAATTTTTAAAACACATGCAAGTCTGGATTTTTATAGATTTTGTTAAAATTATGATTAAAATGGCAAAAAATGTTAGTTATGCTGCTAAAAACTGCTAAATCATAGTTTGAACTTAATATCAAACATCAAAATATAAAAAAAACATTTTACAAATATATAACAAAATATACAAATATAACATTAACAGTCCAAGTCCAAAAGTTTTTAGTGACTGATGACCAAACTAAATGCACTGAACTCGATTTGCACGTTCTTGTATTGTCAAAACCTTTGTGTTGAGCATTTTAAAAGATTTTTCAATGCAATTTAGTTTGGTCACCCTCAGTTGCTGCGAGTTTCTCAAAAGGCCTTCATCGGCCGCACGTCGGCCTCGACCCGCCGTTCCAGTTGTTGTTTGATTGCCCCCAGTGGCAGGTTGCTGAAGGCCCGGGCCAGGCCTTGATTGTTGCTGCTGCCTTGGCCTACAAATAAACAAGACAAACATGTAAAATTTAAGGGACCGGTTCAGCGTTAGTCTTTTGCTGCTGTTAGTACGCGAGGTGAAAAAATGTAAATTATAGATTATAGCGAGTTATAGTTTTTCAGCCTGACTGAGTCTCGTCACTTTTTTTATGTAAACTGTTATAGAGTTATAGTTAACCATAGGTTAATGGTTATTAGTTCCTCGGACGCGTCGTGAGTAAATAGCTATAATAATAATAAGCTAATAACTACCTGTAGCTGTAACTAATTGTAGTAGTAGTAATATTAGCACCCACCTTCAAATGTCGAGATTTCATCTCGACCTTCCAGTCGAAAAGAAATCGCCACCGCCCCGAATTCTTTCGTGGTTGTCAGGTCTCTGATAGCCCCCACCGCCTCTGCGCGATAGAGAATGTCCCCCGCGGACAACCCCAGGTAAACTGGGACTTCGTACAGCTAAAAATAAAAGACTGTGTAATAGGTTAATGGGCGTGTATCGTTTTAAAGACTAGTATCGTTTTTTAAAGTAAAATGATAAACTGTTGTTGGTTTGTGCTGCAGGTTTAGTAGTGCTAATAAAATTGTTATTAACAGCTTAAAAATTTAGGCATTTGTAAATTTTATATTAAACTAGAAATGGTCGTAGAAACGTAATAGAAAATTGATTAGTACTGTTTTACCCCTCGCAGGCCGCTAGGCTTCCAAGAGGGGTCCTGGAGGACCGTCTCTAGCTCCTCCAGGAGCATGATCGCAACGGCTTCTTTCGCCGCTTTCCTGTTCTCTCGTCCGTGAACTAAAACGATTACAGCAAGTTCATGAAACATGTGTTGATGTTATCCATCAAATAATTTATAACGGCTCTAAACGAAATCTGTTTGAATTTGGTTTCGATCATATTATGTATTTTCGTAGTTTGTTTTCAGCTGTAAAGTCCGAAACTTTGTTTCACAAGTAATGATTTGCTAATTCAAAACGATAGCTAGCTAAAACCTAACCCCTCTCCTTGTAGACGCCCCAGGTCAGTGTGGCGCTCCCGCCCATGGTGGTGAACGTGGGGAGGGGCGCAAGTAGTTTCTTCGCCACCAAATGGAGGGTGTCGACTGGGCCTGTCAGAGTCTCCAGATGAGACTCCAACAGCTGCCGTAGATTGCGATGTTCTTCGAAAAAAGCATTCATCTTGCTGCAGTTGTACTTGGTGAAGAATTAAAAATCAATTGCTGAAATGTAAAATTACATTTTTCAGTAATAGTACATTTCAGGAAACTTTAAACGTTAAATTAGTTGCAATTTCAAAATTGTAGTTTAATAATTTATACTTTTTGAGAATATAAAACAAAACTTGAAAAAACATTATTTTTGTCTCCGTATCAAAGAGTATTGTTGCGCATATAGTTAGAAAATTACGTTGTAGGAAAATTTGTGATTAAAAACTTTTTTAAAAGCTTTTTCAAAAGTTTGACTCCAAAGTTTGATTTAGGAAGTATATATTTAGTTTGCCAATTTGAAGTTCTTTTCTTTATAAATTAATTTTTGTCAGAGATTATAAATTATCTTGATATTTCTGCTATAATTTTCATAGTTTACCTTTAAAGATTTACTTGAACTTTATCACAACAACACCCTTTGAGGCGGTGAGAGCGTTTTCTAGATATTTAAAAATGAACACTCGTCTAAATTTGGAGGCTAGCAGAATGACAACTTGACGTGTTGTCGGTTTTCGAAAACGGTTTTTTTGAAAGATTATTTTGAAGTTTTGGAGTGAAGTTTCAAAGTTCGTTTAAAGTTTCAAACATATACAAACAGACAGTGTAATATATTTCAAAACTGTAAATAGTTGGCGACATTTGTTTTGTGTCTTTGTAGAAATTATCATTAGTCGCTTTTTATTTAAAGTTTCAAAAACAAGACTATTGGGGTATTCTCGATTTTGGATTGTATGACATTAGTTTTTCAATCACTACTAGCAAAACGAATCAATTTTCTCAATGCTCAAAATGATTCAGAATGAAAAAAATGGGGGAACAGATTACAATGGCTACAAGTAATAATACAGGCAATAATATGATATAAAGTATATTTTTTAAAATTTTGGGTTTTTATATTTTTTTTAGTTTTAAAAGTTTTTAAGTGTTTTTTTGTTTTTTTGTGTTTTATACATAGAAAATATCAGACAAGATATGCACACGTAAGCGCAAACGGTGGCGTCAATAATTTATAAAATATAAATTTGTTGATTCGAAATCACGAGTTTTAATGCTTTAACATTTATTCTGTCAGACAATTTTTGTTAGGTGAAAAACATTGAAAATTTTGAAATTGGTGAAAAACATCATAAAACTATTTGGATGACAAAAATACTTATAAAAACATAGCACAAACAGCACAGTACAATACAAGCATTCTAATCCTCAGTGTCAATATTTGAGGGCATAAAATGATCCTGGTAATAGACCATAATAGGGTCAATGTCTACAGCTAAATGAAGGCGGAGGACTCTGTTCAGTGTTTCAAAAAAGTCTTCATGTCGCTGATAATTTTCAAAAACTATAGGTAAACGACAATTTTGGGCAGGGCAACGCAAGCTTAACCGTTGCCACAACATCAAGCACCCCCGATGAAAATTTTCGTGTCGACACTGTGTTTGAGGAGCGTCTCCGGGTAAAAGGGGGTCCAAACATAACATGCATATAATGTTTTTAAAGTGGGGATGCTGAGAAACAACATGACTTTCTAAGTCGTCGCGGCAAGTATATACTTGGTAACAGAGAGTAGGCCCGCATAAATGACAACATGTAATGTCCTGCGTAATTTCATCCAAAACAGCGGCTGTGGGTGATTCCATAGTGTCTAGAAGATACGTACAGTTTTAGTATAAACAAATTACGTCTGTTTTAGTTCATAAAGTAGGGCAAAATTAGGAGTGGTAATTTTCAAACCGAACCGTATTCATCAGCATTTGGTTCAGCATTGAGTTATAAAGGCGAAGAGTTCGCTTAATTCTCAGAAACTGTATACCTGCGTAAGGACACAGGCGGTCAGTCACGATGCTAATTCGTGATCGACAATAGGGGCACGTGGAAGCACTAGGGTCAGTGTTAGCATTGACCCAGCTGGTGAGGCATGCACGGCAAATATCGTGCATACATTTTAAGCCAGCCCATGTCTTAGGTCTCATAGCTGTGAGGCACACAGCACATTCTAGTTTCAGTTTTTCGGGATGTTCATACTTAACATGCCGCAGTAAACTGTCGGCACTGAAGAATAGAATAGTATGGAGCCTGCCAGCGGGATGCTCGCCGCAGTGTAGGCAACAAACAGCCATTTTCAGCGAGATGTCGACTGATGTAGTGGTCATTCTGAAATAGAGAACTGGTTAAAAAACTTGACTTTGCGTTCAGTGTTGTTATAAATCTGCCGCTTAATTAAAAAATTTCCCCCTCCTGCCCCCCCAAAAAGTTTGTTTTTAGATATATACATTGATTGCGAGACAATATTTTTATCAAGATGGCACAAGAAGACAAAATGTGTTTTTTCGAACGCGGACACCAGTAAAACGTTTATTTTACAGGTGCAAGACAAGTTTTTCAGACACATACACAAAAACAGTCACGAACAATTTTTGCAAACATTATGGTACTGTGAGTAGATAAATGAGTGAGTTAGGTAATTGCATAATAGTGAGTAAGTGAGTTCCGAATCATATGTACAGATAGTGAGTTAACTGAATACACAGTTTAACAAGACTGGAGCCCCATGTAGCCATCTTGAAACGAAAACATATAGTTTCGCACAGTAGTGGCAAACTCGTGACAGGCGTCCCAGTCAAGCCATTCCCCCGGCGTCATCTCTTCAGCACAGGCCTGGGGAAAATAATCAACGAGCGCCAAATTCAAGCACCCAGTCGTGTGGAGCTCGCCGGTGCCGCAATCCGTACACATCTGCTCCAGACGTGCCAAAATATTGGAGGCTACGCGGCTCTCTGCAACACACAGATAGTGTGTCATGCTGGTATTAGTGTCTACTCCCAGCTCACCAGCAGGAAACTGATTTACCTTCAGTTTCTTCATATGGAAAGAGTTCAGGTTCTGGCTGCGTAGTCACCACGTCCTCGGCCACGGCCGTCTCATTCACCATATCCTCGTCGCTGGCCTCCTCGCTGTCACGGCTGCTTGCGTCAGACGTCAGAGACACCGTTGAAGGCAGGTCGGAATCGGTTTCTGAGCAAAAAAAAGCACTGCTGTTTAGAACAATGTGATTACGTAACCTTTAGTTTAAATGACTACGAGACCTTTGACTGATGCCAGTTTCAAAATAGTACATAGTGTATGTCAACTTTAAAAACTGTAAAATGTTTTTACACTGTCAGATTTCTTTTATGAAAAAGTTTTCACAAATAGTCAATGTTTTCACAGTGCCAAACGTTTTTTTACAAAAACAAATTCCAGTACCCATCTCTTCGTCAATCTCCTGAATGTCTCCATCGCTTTCCATTAAATCCTCAAAGTTTTGTGGAACGTGGTGACGCATTTTAGGCAAACTTATATAAGAAAGTAGCTGTAACGGAACACATGCACATTATTTTACTTAGCTATGTTAGTTCTGTATGATCGCTAAAATTAAATTATAAAACTAGTTATTTTATTTTATTTTTATTTTATTTATTTGAATAGTTTTGTTTTCAGTAAAAATAGCTGTTGATTTAAAACGTTCAATAATAAAACAGTTGAATATGAAACAATAAATTTTTTGAAACTGAGTTTTGCTAAATAAATTTTTACTAAAGTACTGAATAAATACTTCTTTAACGACTACAGTTTAAAATTATGACATTTGCATTGTTCATGTAACCAGTCAACAAACAGTAAATTTAATATTTCACGCCTAGACAAATCTGCGTTAACCTTTTACTGAAATTGCCATCCGTATGGCCTTGTACTGTAGTCATTGTAGCATACAATACGTTTATCAAAAGTAAGTTGGAAAATTTTATATTTTCCAGTTGCGTCAGAAACTGAGCATGCAAATTTATTACGAACAAACGTATTGGCCGAGACGATAACTTGGCCATGATTGACTTTCTCAGCTTGATATTTCAGCTCAGCTTGCGCTGTGGGATCAGAAATTGAATCATAAATATTGCTCATATCGTCCTTTAGTAGCACCTTTTTAACTGTACTGAAGTTAAGATAGTCTTTAGAGTCTCTTTTCAAGGAAATTCCCTTCAATTTTAGTTCTGTTTTTCCGTTGAGCGTTTCATAGCAATACGATTTGCTTCCGGTGGACACAAATCGAACAATTTTGTCCCCCGGTAGCTCGTCCTTCCACTGACCCAGATGCCCTCCTTCGGTAGGTTTGTACTGACCAGGCTTGTGCAGGAACATGATGCTATCTAAATAGCAAAAGACCTGTGTTCAGTGGAAGTGTTACCAGTACTAATACCTATAAAACTTTAATTTGTAGCAAACTAACCGGTATCGAAATAGCACACGGCATGTTGCAGGCGCTGGAGTTCTCGGCAAAGGACCCTTCTGGCATGCGCAGTCACAAATGAGGCTATGACTGGCGATGAGAAAGGGTGGGTTACGTTTAGAGCAGCTGTGTCGTCTGTATGTGTGCATAGCAGCATTTCGTCGTTGATTATTCTCAGTTCACGGATCTCCTTCGTGTCGCATTGTATCATTTTGTTTAGTTTCCCAGGATCAGTGATGTAGCAAGTGTTTGTCCTGTCGTCAGACTGCGCCAGTTTTCCCCTAAAATTGGTAAGAACCTGTCAGTCGATAAGCAGAATTTGTAGTTAATAAATTGCAGATTATGATAGATACGGAATTAAAAAGGTGTAAAAGGTTTCAGAGAGTGAGTTCAAACATGTCTACGCACCAATCAAGTATTTTAACATGTTGATTCAAAAACATTCATTTGTCTCACCATAAACTATTGACTTGAAGTTTAGCGATTGCTCGGCGTCCTGGATTCAGCACCATTTTAGCAGGATTCACCACAATGCCTTGGTTTTGACAGTTATCAATGTACGCCTGTTGTTGCTCTCGGCAAATGCGGCAGTCGTCGCATTGAGTTTCGCAGCGTTTGTAGTCGCAGTGCGTCTCGGGCGGATATCCTGCAACATCATAAACAGTCTTGTAAATTTTTATTGTTAATGTACTGAGCAATTTGTATATTTTAATGATTCATATTTTTACTTCTACATGTCTACTTCTATTAAATTCGGTACGGTAAAATAGCGGCACGACGGCAAAACTCGAGTTTGTAATGCAAGGTTTGTATGAATACAAACCTGAGGCTTCGATTTTTTGCTGAATCATATCGTCAATGTATTTCGTAAATATGGAGTGATTGGATTTGTAGTGCCAACACTCGTACACTTGTCGCACTTTGTACCCAAGCTGTATCGCGTCTTTCAGCTCTGGACTCGTCCATACGCCACACAAACTCCGTTCTTCATCACTGTGGCTACACGATTCCTGTGACTTTTCTACTGCGCATGTATAGCACAGTGTGAAAACAAGTTTTCCATTTATCCTGTAATGGTAACAGAAAAGGTGCTGTCCCTAATCAAGTTAAATGTAATCCTATGCATACTCCCATAATAGATGTGATATTTGTATATTCTGCGTTTTCAGCTAATTAGTTATATATTTTTATAATTTATATAAAATCAGTACAGTATAGTTTGCTACAAAATCATTTTAAGAGCCTATTTATACCTGTAGAATGTTTTACTCACTTTAATGGCAGCACGGGGAAAAGCAGATTTCGTGGAGTATAGACGCTCGCTTTTACAACACCAAAAAAATCGTCGCAAGTTTTTTCAGTAAACTGATCACCTTGAGGCAAGTCTTTGGGCAAAACGACTTGTGGGTGTCCAATAGGATACTCAAAGTGGCCCCCCTTTAAATCACTTCCTTTCATTACATACGGGTATAAACTAGTTACGTCCATGTACAAAATATACCAGCCATCGTTAATCTGTTCAGGTGTCAATTCGACAAGTAGCTGATGCGGGGATGTGCGACCCCCGTAAAGAGCTGATCTAGGGGTAATGGGATCCTTATAAAAAACCCAAAATTTATCGTCATGCCAGAACGCTCTGAACTGCTGATCATTTTTCACCATAGCCTTAATTTCATGCTCCCAAACTGCTTTGACGGTGAAACCATTTTGCACTAAATGATTATGCTTCCTCAGTGTATCCAAATAAACGTCTTGATGTGGACGCTGTATTTGAGGATGTAGAGCCATCTGATTAGGAAAGCACTCCGGGCACCTAAAACAGTGGTTGTATCGTATTTTACTATTGCCGTAGTTAGAATTGTAATATTTCAAGGACTCGAAAGCTCGCTTTTCACTGACTGCGCTTATTTTTCTTAACGTAAGAAAAAAGTTAGTAACTATCAATGATTGAAATTTTCAGACTCCGGCTTTGTATTTTTTACCGTTCTTCTACTAAATGGTAAGTGAAATACTCTTACGAATGAAAATAGCATCCCAGAATGCTGATTACTGTCTGCTCCGTTGAAATATATCCGTCAACAGGCAAACCCGCTAAGACAACTTCTCGATGACTGTTGCCAGCGTGTGTTACACTAACCCCTTTCACCATTGCGTAATGCTCAAGATATTTTATTGCAGTAAGAGAGTTGTAGCGCTTTGGATCAGAATAGCCAGCTGGTGGTGTTAATGCCAGGGTTTTAATAGGCATTTTGTATGCACGATAAATTAGTGAGCACATATGTGATAACGTAACGGAATGGTGTAAGGGGTCAATTTGACACTCCGTCAAACAAATTTGTTGAAATGCCATCATGGATTGCCTGAGTATTGTTACGTCACTGGAACAGTACCTAAAAACCAACGCAATCTCACAGTTTCTGCAATTAAAAACAGTACGTATCATAATTTTTGGTAAAAATGGACATTACTGTGACTTACTGGATTGCTTGCTGTTTGAAGCAGAACTGGCGAGTTTCCTGCTGTTTGAACCAATTAAGGAATGTCTGCTTTTCCTGATCTGACTTGAACGCACGGCTGTCATAGTAGCTCACATCTGGCCACGACCCATTGTAGGTCCAGTTGACCGTGTTGTTGGCAAACGAATATGGAAAGTATCCCTAAAAATAAACATGTTTTATTTCAGATCATGCCGTCAGTGATGCTGCTCATGCTGATGATCTGGACCTGCTGCTGTGTAGTAAGTTGTGATAGTTTTTTACCTTGGCTGTTTCCTGAATGTTGAACATGGCGGGTAATTTAGCTAATGCGCAAGGAAGAAATAAATACGAATCTTTAAATTTAGTTTTTCCCATTTCCATTAAAATCAACTTGCAGCCATTCGATAAAATTTTTGGCGGAGTTCCTCGTGTCACTAGCTCCTCCAGTATAAACCAATGATCAAATTTTCCACCGTTATGAGCAAAAATAACAGACGGGTTTTTCTGATTAACAAAGTTACAGAACTCTGACACAGCTGTCAACCCCCAAAAAGTATACTCGCCGACGGGGCATTTGTCGCACTGTAACGTAGCGGTTTTGACGTCACAGTGGTTGCAGACAAGGTGACAAACAATTAAGTAAGGTTTCATGGTTAAATCGGGCAGAACGTAAGTTTCGACATCATAAAAAGCGTACAAGTACTCAGCGGGGGATTGAAGTTGTTTAAAAGGGGGCAAAATGTAACATAAGTGTCCCATAGGAACAAATTCGCGACAGTTTCGGCACTTGTAGCGCCCGCACAAGTGCCTTGTCTGTGTTTCATCTCGGCATATGCGTTTTAAACACTTGTCACACTTTCGAAAACGTTGGCAAGTGCCATTGCGTTTGTGGGTTTGGTAACAACTACTATTTCTAAACAAAACGCTACAGTCACAGCACTTCAATGGTTCAACGGGTACTAGCAGACATTGTCTTTCTTCACAGTTTGAGCATTTGGCAGTGCATCTGTGTCTGTGCACATATAAAAGCCCACAGAAGTCGCACATTTTTCGTTTCCCAAAGAAAGCTGTGAGCTTCGTTATCAAGCGAAAATGCGATTTATAAAGATAAAGATGCGCCTTCTGTGCTGCCACTGGACCCGTAAAAATTATCTGATTGCCCGTTTCTGCGTGAATTATAATCAGTTGTATATTGTGTTCGCGTGCGAGATAAATACCTATTCTCCCCCATTCATTCACGCCTGCTGGAGTGGAGAAATTAGTTCCAGTTTTAATACAAAGAATTCTTGCTTGCTGCTTCAGTACAGCGCTTTGCCGGGGGTTTTTCCACCAGAGCTTCGTCGAACGATTGCCCTCGGTTCTGTTAATTAATATGGTAGCTGCTACGCACAAATAAAAACATGCGTTGCTTGTGTTTTGGGGATTCCATAGCGTTTTTTTACGCTTTAGAAAGTTTTCAACTTCGGTTAGATGTCGCTTTTTCAATTGTCCTCGACCTCTCTGACAGTCAACCCGTCTAATACTTATAGAAACAGGCTCCTCCGCTCCGAAATTATCATTAGAACTCATTAGATCCTCAATTTTTTGAAGGATTAAGCCCGGCGAAAATTCCGCCGCTGGCATTAGAGGAGTGTTTATTGGGAACGCGATGCTGTCAGATAATACACAAGTCTGTACATAACAGTTTTTATCCCCCAAAGTTTCCTTTGTGACGTCCGAAAAAATCGTCTTCATAACGTCCAAAAGATGACCTTTTTTCGCAAGGCTCATCCCTTCTTCTGACATTTTCACCCGCAATTCACGCTCTGCCGCGCCAAACTTTTTATTATGGCGCCATTTTTCATGAATAACATCATATAATGGAGAGAAAGGCATAGATGGCATTTGCGTGTCTTGTAAGGGGAAATCATTAGTAGAAGTGGATGCAGAAGTAGATGGTTTACCTCGATCCTGGTTCACAGAAGTTTTACCGTGGTACGTGGCACTGTGTCGCTTCAGCGCGGACTTATAGCACGTCTTGTAAGAGCAAATTGGACACCGGAACTGCTCGCGATGATCGTTTCGAATGTGTGCTTGCAATGACTTAGCATCAGGATATCGTTTCTGGCAGTGTGGGCATCTTCGTGAACCTAAAATAGATAATGGGTTTTTCAGGTTGTGTACTGTGAATGCCTTTGCTCTGGCACTACACAAGTTTGCCGAGGGGCTGGTTTTATTGGGGGTTGCCGCGAGGCGACGAATCTGATTGTGGTGAAGACTGGTATGTGCACCCCCGATTTGGCCCTCATTATGCCACATCTGCGGCATATCGCTGTGAAGAAAGACGAACGATTTTGCCAGTGTCTCGAGTTGCCGATCATCTGCCAAGCTGTCATTACTGGCTGCTCTGGTTTACCTATGAAGTCTTGGTTAGTATGGTAACGTTTTTGTTCTCATATAACCATTCAACCTCATGTAACCTCAACGTAACTAACCTAGCATTTTTGTTCACTTACTAACTTTTTTGAACTGACATTTATGTTTGCACTGATCACCTTAGCACAATAAGCCCAAAAAATGAATAGCAGCGTGTTTTGCAGTTACTCACCAGAACACCCAGTGAGAATTAACTTGGTCTTAACCTTTATTTTACAGTGGAACGACCCTAAATTGGAAAAGTCCTGTGTTTGGAACTGCCGGCGTGGCTGTGATTTTGCTGCTAGTCTGCTTTTGCTGCTGGTGGCGCCGCAAAAAGATGCGATTAGCAGAAGAAGAGCGTTGGCGGAATTACAACCGGTAATTTTTATGTCTTTTTGCTCTAATTTTTTTCGTACTTAATCCATGCTCTAATTTTAGTCATACATAACTGACGTAACCGAAGGAGAATAAATTACCGTACCAGGAAAATTGCACAAGCGCAATTTTTTATAAAATTTTTTTTTGTTTCCCGTTGTACTTTTATACTTGTCACTATTAGACTTCTATACTATGGTATTTACACCAATTATTTTACGTCTATTCTATTGCGATTAAATGATGCGGCATGTGCTCTTGCTCGGAGAGGCCGTTCGCATGTTCCATACAGTGTTGATACACAGCCATCGAAAGTGGAAGATGTCATGTTTGCTTTCAAGTAAATGTTTAAAACGTTCAATTGAATTTGAAAAACAGCAATTAATTTTAAAAAAATTGGGAACATTTTCGTTTGAAAGCAAGCATTCTTGTTGAATTTCAAATTGTCAAATATTTTTTACTCTAGAACATTTTTTGTAAAAAAATTTTTTAACAGTTATAAAAGTTTTGAAAAATTAGCTTGCAGTCAGTTTTTGAAAAAAGTAAGTTAATGAAGCTGGTAGCACAAATCAAACAACTTTCTACTGATTATACATCGTACATAGAGGTAGGTTTTATTTGTAAATTTTTTTGAAAAGTGAGTAACCAAAAACGTTGCTATTCACAAGTTACGGCTTTATTTCTTCAACTACTTAGCTCGCATGTCTACCACAATATACAGCATTAATATATATGTATATATTGCATGTGTATAGTGTATAATTTACCGAAAAATATTTTACAGTATTACGTATATGTCTGCATGTACAGTGTACATCCATATCTTTTATTTGTTGCACATAATGAACCCATTCAGATACACTCAGGTTTCTATGTTCTTAGAATTTCAGTTTTGAATTGGCCATGGT